>LD700007.1:1652791-1663982 GCA_003118335.3 Papilio memnon | reverse complement strand
GAAATTTGTTTTCCTCGACTTTCATTGAAAGCTCTTATTGCGATTAATTTTGGAAACATTGTCAGTGATACCAAAATAAATATCGCATCACAGTAAAAACTGTGAACAGCTTGTGTGAAATGCGGAAAATTCTTCAGAATTCATGATTCAGACTCTCGTAATCGAGAAAGAAATGTGTGAGGAGTTCGTGTAATGCTCGTTGACTAAATGTTGTCATTTTCCAATAATATCTTACTCGATATGATAGTTACTTTACTAATACTATAAATACGAAAGTTTAAAGGTGACTAGCCTAGACTAGTCTTCGCCGGTGACTGTAGCCCATGTGTTCTTCCAGACTATCCTCTACATCTATGTTAATTTTCAGCCGTTTAGGCGGCAAACTCTAACGAACATCTATCCATCCATTTAAACTTTCGCATTTATATTAGTGAGATATTAAAAAGTAAAATATACACAAAAATAACGCTGCATACAGAAGACATGTTTACGGTCACGTCACTTTTAGGTCACAGTAGATGGGTCTCTTTTGTTTTACACTCGTCGAAGTATTTGACACGGAATATGTGAGTCGATATTTTGATATGTAGGAGTTTTGAAATGATCATGATGTATGTTTTTGTATTATAGATTTTAAGATAATTAGAGATTAGGTGAACGACCTCGCACCACGTGACAATGTGTACACAGTTCTAATTATAAAAAAGGGATTACACACACTTGTGAAATCTGTACACATAGTACACATACGATCTACCTCTGTACTTACTCGTAGACTTCTGTATTTCATGTACTTCTGTATTTCATACTTTGACAGTGGTAGAGCCCGCTTTACATCTTAGCACGAATGGGTCGGCTCGCCCGGTGCAATACCACGACCACACAGAAGACAGACGTGAAGCGGGAGCAATTCCGCGTTTCGTCCGATGAGTGTGGTGCCGGAGGCCCAATTTTAGTCCATTTCCTGTTCCACCCATTTCTCATAAGGAAAGGATTGGATGGGAAAGTGGATTTGACGGTGGAGGAGACGCATAGGAAGGGGAAATATCCTCTTTATGCGCGTCTCCTCCCTCATCGATTTAGGGTAGGCAACGCATCTACAATTGCCGATGTCTATGGGCAGCGGTCGCTTCGCCATTTCGGCGGATTTAGGTGGCCGCTTGCTCGTTTGCCACCTTATTTTATAAAAAAAAAACTTCATACGACTTCTTTATATTTAACTAGCTGTTCCCTTGCGGCTTCATCCGCGTGAAATTATAAAAAAATTATTTCATTTGTCAAATTATCAATTGCAAATGTCAAAATGACATGATATGATGACAAACCCTGGCAATCTTGCTTCCTTGACGTTGGCAACAACTTATGTTGTCTTTCCCACATTAGAGTTTTTATCCAAAATATTTACCCCTAAGTTTAATGGCGTGAAAATATATAGCCTAAAGCGTGACGTAAGTGTAGGGCTTATTATTAAAAAAAGAATAATTCAAAAATATGTTGTAACTGCTGACATCTTAGGCAACAAAGAAGTGTGTTTTTACGCTTTATTTTATTAGTATAGATTAGCAATTTTTGTCGATCTAAGAGCGTGCGCACACCTGAAACTAAACTATCGCACAACTATTTAGTCTCGCTTTGATTCCTATGAACTTATGGAGGTGCGCACACTACTCGATTTTTACCCGTGCCACTAAACAGTTGTATGGGCTGCGAAACAATCGACAATTGCACAAGATTGTGCGATAGTTTAGTCAAAGTTGTGAGTGCGCTCTAAACGTGAGCTTACAATAAAATACAGTGAAGACAAAGATCGAATCATAAACTTTTATCAATTTAAAACTTTTATATATGTTTATTGTAGACTTATTTCTAGTACCGTTATCAGTAATATCAATTAATATCATGCTTACCACTTGTTCATTTTATAAATAATATTTTTCCTTAAACAAGTACATATGAAATCGAGGTCGCTTATCATGAAAAATCAAAGCGCGCATTCTGTCATAACAAGGCAATATAAACCGTAAAATATTGATAGTAGAGCACTTAGTTGAAAGGTTATTAGATTTAACGCATTTTCCACATCTTGGTTCGTCGAAAAGCCCAAATATTTTTCTATTTATATCTATTTCAATATAAAAACAATCTGACTTCAAAAGCTATAATGGATAGATAGGAAAAGCAACAATGGAGTACAATTACTACTACAATTTAAAGTTAGAAAATAGTGCGGTATCGTGTCGTTTTATCGTACGAGCTGTTGCTCGCGACTTCGCCCGCGTGAAATTAAAAAATATAGCCTATGTTACTCACGGATAAATTACCTTTCTAACGGTAAAAGAATTTTCAAAATCGGCCCTGTAGTTTTTGAGTTATTTTAATACATACAGAAATACAAATTTTTCCTCTCTATAATATTAGTATAAATAATTAATTCATGTATTCGTAAATCAAAATGAAATAAACAATGTAACATTTAAAAAAGACAAAAACCGTTGCATTATAATTCAGTCTGAATTTTTAAATTTGGATGATAGTATGATAAAATATTGTTCAAAATCACATACCTATAAGATTTTGGTGGCTCTTCATGGTTGATCTCCGCTGGTTGCAGATCATTGAAGCTCGAAAAACATCTGGATGAAAAAAAGTTAAATTATTCCTTTTAAAACTGGGTCGTTTAATCGAAACTTCTCTGAAAGCGGTGCCCGAACTGAGTAATGTTTTATTAATACCCCCTAACGGATATCTTGGTAACTAAATCAATCCACCACTTCGTAGGCTTGTATTAGATTATCTGGAATACATCTGTTAGGGCCATAAATAGAAATCTCTTATTGATATTTCTTTGTAATTAGTTAAGATAAATTAACTGTAAGAAATTGTTTTTGCTTTTTTTAACTAGTCATTAAAAACATTCAAACATTATACAAATTCGTAACTGGATTGATTAATTTTAAACTGCTATTTTTATGCTCTTTGTATTGTAGATACTGAAATATTAGTACTTGATTTTTAGACTTCTCAGCCAAATACTGAAACGAATCTGAGATACTGCGTTTCGTAAGCGCCGCTTACAATCTGATTGACGTCAAAATTTTAATTAGGTGTGGCCTAATTATTTAAGACGCTGTTACATATTCAAATAACGTTTCAGTATTCGGACCTTTATCAGTCAGCAGTGTGACAATGCGTCTGTGATATTCCTAATTTTCGAATCATACTATTCGATAAATAAGCTATGACTTCTATAGTAAAAGATTTAAACTAAAAGCAAACAAAGAACGAATAGCTTACATCCCCTGGCGTCTTTTAAAATAGCCCCAGCGACTTCACAATTTTTCTCTCAAGGCTACGACTTTTGTAACAAAGTGTAAAACTTTAGAAAGTATGGAAGAGCTCAGTTTTCATTTAGACAGCGCCGCCCCCGGCCTCGCTGCGCTTAAACTTTCAGTTTATTGAAAGATATTTTGTTAATTAAACTATTCTATTGGAATTAAAGAAAAATGACTAAATATTACAAATTTAAAGGTAATATTTTCTTTATTGAAAATTAACATGTTAACTTGATGAGAATTTTTGCTGAAAGCTGAACAGTTGATAACATTTTTATGTACAGTATAACATGTAGAGAGTGCCTTTCTATTTACTTTTTAAGTACGGCTTATACTTTGTCTTAAGTACACAATGTTGCCTGTGTGGAAAACACTAGGAGTTTCTGTTGCTACGCAGTAACGATGCAGCATTACTTTGCTCTTAATCTCCTTAGATTTCTAGGTCGAGTAATAATTGATTTATTATGAAAAACTAATTCTATAATGCTTAAAGTCCTGTTGAGGACATTTATTTCTACCCTTTTTGGTAATTATTTGACGTCCACGATGCAATGAAGGCGAAAAGTTATAGTGACAGTTTGCTAGACAATAAAAATGGGTAAGCGAATTTAATTCGTTGAGTACATAAGTCAAGACCTTACGATCTGAAGAGGTCTGAGGAGGTCTGTCTTATATTATAAATGCGAAAGTTTAGATGGATGGATGTTGGTTAGCGTTTGTAGACTAAACTGCTGAACGGATTACCATAAAATTTGGCATAATGTAGAGATAATCGGGAAGAACACATCCACTTTGTTGTTTTTATTAATCCCGCGCACAGAGTCGCGGGCGAAAGCTAGTGATGTATAATGCCCATTATACATTATTGATAAGGCTTGATACAGTTATCAGTAACCCGTTACAAGTGACTGACTTATTTATTGAGTTCATAACGATTCTCCAGCACTTCTGAACAATTTGCTAAATAACACGTTAATCATATTGCAGTAACGGCAACAGTCAATAACCTTTAAGATAGATCCGAAAGTAGTTTTAATTACTAATTATGAGATGAAGTATAATAATGGATAGATAAAATAAATTAAATACTATTGCGATGTGTAATATAAAAATAAATATAAAAATAAATTAAAAAAACTTTACTCTATGTTCCTGTCGCGTGGAAGCTTATTCGAATGGGATTATTGGAAACTGGATTCCAATTTATACGGATAAATAATTGTTTTCTGACCATTTATAAATGATCTTCACAACTTCGTAATCCTCTTATAGAAGCTTATGTACTGCCAATTAAAATAAATTTCCCCGTTCAATTAACTTCAGTTTTTATATTAAAACTAGCTGTTCCTCGCGACTTCGCCCGCGTGAAGTTAAATAAATATAGCCTATGTTACTCACGGGTAAATTACCTTTCTAACAGTGCAAGAATTTTTAAAATCGGCTCAGTAGTTTTTGAGTTATTTCAATACATACAAAAATACAAAAATACAAAAATACAAATCTTTCCTCTTTATAATATTAGTATAGATATAGAAGTATAGATTAGCTATAAAACCCTCATTACCGCGATCAAAGTTTAAATGGTTTTCATTTCCAATTTAATTTATCTTTTAGTGATTACACTAAGGGTCCCCTTATTGAGCAATTAAAGCCTCTACTGTTAAGTGTTTGTAATATAAATAGAGCGGTTATCGTAATTTAGTTGTTATTTAAATTACTTCTTAGTAGTGACTATATCAGTCCTGGTTGCCCTGAGATAACCTTTGTGCTACTTCCATTCATATCTGCGTCAATTCGCAAGTCGTTGTACAAGTTGTATAGCGTTGCTTACTACTGTTTATTGATGTGTTACAATTTAATCTACAATTAGGAAAATGTTTTGATCTTAACACAAAGTATTAAGAGTTGCCATATTTTCGTTCAGTTGTGTCACTAATTGCTTATTATTGACTTATCAGGCTATGCCAAACAATTAAAAATAATTTTATAGCGTTTATAGTATAGTCAAACAAGGAAGGCACTGCGATCGATTAGTATATGTCAGAAAATATATTGAACAAATATATACTAATCCATCGCACAACTGTTGTGCGATTGTCGATTCAACTGTTTTGCACAACTACAAATCGAGTAGTGTAACCTCCATATAAGCTCATAGGAATCAAAGCGAGACTAAACAGTTGTACGATAGTTTAGTTTCAAGTGTGGGCACGCTCTTATACATACCGGGTCAGCTAACTTGACGGTCTATAAATAATTTTGTACTTAGTGATTATTTCTCTTATTTTTTCACGGAAATTACACCAAAGAGAGTAAACATGTGTTTCTCGTATCATTTGTTTTTGTATGTCAGGTTCATTACATTTCTTGTGAGTAATTTATTCAAGACGTTTATAGCTCTTCTCCATGATGACTTGATTTGTTGAACAGTTACGATTATCTTTACATATTTTTAAAGTAATTGTTTTAATTTAAAGGAACTTGTAAAATCCGTAATTTGCATATTGATGATGTTGCATATTTCTTTTTATTCTCTGTGTGAAGTTGAAGACTGTTCAACTGATCACTTTAATAATATCTTAAACTTTCCCTGTATTATTTCCCATGTGTTGGCAAAATGATGATATTTTTCGGTGAATTTCAAGGATTCTGACAAATTGATTAGATTTTGACCCATATTTTTTAATATTTGAACACTGAGATAATAAACGTTATCTTATCGAATAAGATACAATACAATTAACAAGCACCTATATTATTATAGATATTATTGGATAGCATTTTTAGATATTCGCATCGATATAAAACTTTCAAAGTCAGTTTCTGAAAGAAAATTAATTTATGAAAATCAATCCGATGGTACAAACTGTCTTAATTTACAGATCGAAAGCTTTGTTCATTAAAACTTAATCATCGAAGCCTTAAATATAATTAAAAATACTTTATTTCACACACAAATAACTTAGAATACCTATTTATGGTACATTTATTATTAAGCGCCTGCCACTTTTTAAATAGCAATTAATGTTAATGAAATCACAAAAGTTTAATTTTCGGTCTTCATTTTTCTATAAGAGATGGGGGCAAACGAGCGACGGGAACACAGAGGTGGTCAACGACGCCCATGGACATCCGCAACACCAGAGGAATTATAGATGTTTTGCCGGCCTTTAAGCTTAGGAAGTTCTTTGTTTTATTCGAAACAATGTGGTTATTGTTTAATATTCACTTGTTAGTCGATTTATATTTTAGATAAATGTCTCTTTTATCTAGAAACAGCGTTACATAAAATACAAGTTAATTACTAGATGTATGAATGTAGAGAGAATAAAGAACCACGAAAGGAGTTTCAAAATCGCACCAAACAATTCCGTAAAATTACCCACTCCTTTACATTACAGGCGTAACTATGTCAAACTAATTAACAACATTGTATGAAACAACAGTTTTAATTAAATTAAAATACATTAGAAATTGTACACAATTATCTAGTGGCTCATTATCATGGTAGCGACATGACATTAATATATTTACAATGTCACCGCAATGTTTAACAATCAGCACGCGCTTGTTAAATAACAATATTTGTTGAAGGATTCAATGCACGGGCTAACATAGTGCCAGTAAAGCATTCCAGTAACCTCTCTGAGGACTGCTTACATATTTACATAATCCATACTAATATTCATTATCAACTTGCCCTTCTTACGGAGGCACAGTGTGCTGCTCATCCATACATTTCTATCAGCCGTCATATCTGAATCCACTCCCTTCTTAAGCATATCCTCTTTCACACAATCCGTCCATTATTTCTTCGGTCTTCCTCTTCCTTTGTAGCCATCCACATTCATTCTTAACACTTTGTGGTTTATGTCTCCATCGTCTCGTCACATGTCCAACCTATACTAATATTATAAAGGGGATAGATTTGTATTTTTGTATTTATTGAAGTAACTGAAAAGGTACTGGGGCGATTTCAAAAATTCTTTCACCGTTAGAAAGGTAATTTATTTGTGATTAACATAGGCGATTTTTGATTATTTTTTTAATTTGACGCGGACGAAGTCGCGAGCAATAGCTATCTGTTATATATACACGATCGTTAATATAATAAACATCCTAGCTCTTGCACCCGTTTCCGTCCGCAATTGGAGAAACTTAATTACTAGTCTATGCTTTATTCATATTTATAAGTTACGTGATAACATCCATCCACCCAAATTTAAGCATTTATAATATTAGTCACATAATTAAGAAGTCTGATAATCGAATTGAATATAGCCAAAAAGTACTAATTTTTATTAAAGAGTAAAAATATATTTTGTTACTATTTGTATTCAATTCTATTTATAGACACGGAAACTGTTCTATTTTAGTAATGATATAGTGTAAGATGCAGCTACGAGCGAGTAGCCCGCAGTGCCCCTGACCCCGCGACCTCTGCACAAAGGTTACGTGCAGTTTTCAAGAAAACAGTCTTATAATTCAACATTTTTGATTAAAAACTGCAAATGGAGTTCATTATTAGGTTACATTAAATAACTGAACTTTATTGTAATTAAACAAGTACGTTTTCTAATTTATACAAACATACGTTGTATGATTTATACGAGTAGACAAGGTTATTTATTAGTTATTAATTAATCATGCTAGCAAACGCGATAATCTAGGGTAACATTTGTATTTTTTTTTAAACGTTTGTCATCAATGTGCGATAGTTTTAATATCTTTAAGCGTCCAGCACGAATACTTTTATTATTACTCCACTTATAACCTAAAAAAAAGATATATAAAAGAGTAAGGACCAAGAGTCTGTAGATGTTGTTAAAAAACACTTATCGTGGTTTAGCGACATATTAAATTATCAGATTTCTTTTACACCATTCATTGTGTTTCAGCATAATTTTAAACACACTAATTGATAACCACGACATTAAAATAGAATTGATTTCTAGTATTGCTTTTATTTATAAAACAATTTTTAATCTGTTTAACGTCTTTCTTTTTCTTAAAAAGATAATGAATTCACATTACATTTGATATAAAAAATAAGATGTTGATATACATAGGTACTTAATTCTATTTTAATAAATTGCCATTATTAAATAATCTTTTGTTAATAGTGGACTTTGTTCCCATTGATCGGGAAAGCAATTTTTGAAAGTAAACAAGATAACATTTTTTATCACTATTAACCGTACTTTATCATGTCCAGATATGATACCATTGTCCTGTTATTGTGTCGGTTTGTGTCATATTCTATGTAGTTTATTGTTGCACTTTCTTTCCTCATTCTCAACATTATTGATCAAGGAGTTGTTTGCTATGCAAATAAGTCAGCTATAAAAAACATCATTTCATAAAATAATACAGACGAATTAATAACCTCCTTTTGACAAGTCGGTTAAAAACGTGTATCTGTAGGTATAATTGTTAAATAGTATTTACTATAGACTAGTCACGCTAACTGTAGGGTAGGCTCCGAGCCCCTCGGTGGGGACGTATAGTGAGCTGGTCATGATGATGATGATAGACTTAACATATTTTGGTAATTTATATAATAACTAGCTGGTGCTCGCGAATATGTCCACGTGAATTGAAAACATAATAACAAATGTGGCTTATTTTACTCACTGATAACGTAGCTTTTAACGGTGAAAGAATTTTTGAAATCAGCCCAGTAGTTTTTGAGTTATTTCAAAACATGCAAAAATACAAATCTTTCCTCTTTATAGTATTACGAGTAAGTATAGACTAGTATATAATATAGTGTTATACAGAAGTATCCATCATCATCTTCCTCCTTATCCTTCTCCCGTAGGGTCGGCGCAACAGGTTTTTGTCCTCCACATAACTCTATCATACGTCATCTCATTCATCATCCCTTCTTGATCATGTCACCTTTCACGCAATCCATCCTCTTTCTATGTCTACCTCTACCGGTGTACCCTTCTCTTTTATAGATTCTCTTATATAGAAGTATCCAATGTCGATTAATCGGATTATACAAGTCTGCACTTAAGTTCGATCTAGGTAGGTCTTCAGACGTCTGAAGTGGGATTAAAGGACTAAGTATATTTTGTACGTAGCATAGCAGTTGGAATTGGGGAAGGAATTTGTCCAAAAGTGGGTAAACAAAGGCTGTTGATGATGATAGCAGTTGGTACAGTTTTGGCGGTATACATTAATTGTACGTTTTTTAAATGACTCGTAATTTATATTTTTATTTACACACGTTTATCGACGCTTGCGTCAGTACGGTTCCTTTGTTCTTCATGTATTGTTTTAAATGAACAAATACTTTGGTTTTGAAATATTTGAGACATGGATTTCATCCGTTACATCACTTTCTTAAAAAAAAAAAATAATCTACAGAACTAGTCTAGAGAGAAATGCGTGAGATTTTTATTTTAGTGTGTTGGAACATATAGTATTTTTTTGCTACAACAAACTCCTAATTAAAGGTTAAGAGATGGCGGAGAGCGCGTAGCAGGAACCGAGGTGATCATGGACGATCATCGACGTCCGTAATATCAGAGAGACCAAAGATTTTTATTTGATTATCTGTTAAATTTACATAGTAATGTACATGATATGTGGATGTTAGATACCTGTATAATTGATATGACCCTATTCTCAATACAATGTAGAGGTAACTGCAATCCATTAATGTATCCTCGACATTAATTTAATGCACTAGTTATATTACTCTGCAGTACTTACATTTGAAAAATAATCACTGTATTTATACTAGCGAAAGCTGCGATAACAGCACATGTAACATTTTTGTGTCCCGTTCCGAATTAACATCAAAGTTTTGTTAACTCTATACATAACTGCGTGCCGGAGGCAAAACCCCAAAACAGCATGCCAGTAGGGTGTAAGACCGTTTTATCAAAGACCGGCAACGCATCTATGGTTGTTGTTTTACAGATGTCTATGGACGTTGATCATTTAGGTGTCCCGGCACTCGTTTGCCCCCTTCTATGAAAAATACATATGAGCTAATATCTATCTTCTATATATATAATAAAATTGGAGTGTCTGTTTATGATATCAAAAGAAAAATTCCAGATTGACAGGAGTTGATGTACTCATATTTGCGTTGCTATAACGAAAATCGCATTTACATTTTTTGTCTGTCTGTCCGCAAGCCGCGTTTGTTCCGGGTAATCTCCGAAACGACTGGGCCAATTTCGACTGGACTTTCACTGAAGGATAGCTGACATAGACGGGCATATAATAGGCTACATTTTTTTAAAATTCCGCGATGTCATAATGGCGACCGAACCGCTATCTCTGGAACGGGTGGACTGATTTGGACGGCACTTTGACTGGAATGTAGCTGGTAAAAAGTAGATGAACGCGGGATTGTTATAGACGACCATTCCATGCCAACGAAGTTTGCGGGCGACAGCTCGTCTTTCGTATTTACATAAAAAATTAATTGTGTTTATATGTTTTACAAATATTGTATAGACATGTTAAATTATTTCAAATGTGTCTTCTAATTTAATTTTGATCGAATTTCTTCGAAACGGAATGTAAAAATTCAATCCAAGTATAAATATAAATATTCTAAACAGGTTATACAACTGGAATCGAATGATTTAGTTACGTATTCAAAACGTTACTCAATCATGGATACAGAATGCATAATACAGTTGCGATCAGATTAAGGGATTTATACATGTATACGCCATCTTTATATGTATTTGTACATAATATATTTGGTATGGACATGTTATGCGACGAGACGATGGGGACATAAACCACAAAGTGTTATAAATGAATGTGGATGGCTACAAAGGAAGAGGAAGACCGAAGAAAGTATGGATGGATGGTGTGAAAGAGGATAT
>LD700007.1:1631220-1648651 GCA_003118335.3 Papilio memnon | reverse complement strand
TAGATAGTTTATAACTGATTGTAGTTGTCGTTTTAGGCAACACTTTTTAATAATTAAAACAGTACATATATATTTTTATTATTGAGTTTTATAGATAAAAATGTGTGTGCAATTAAAATTCTTAAGAGATTAAAAATTTATATTGACTTCTTGTCCTCGGCGGGCAGTTCTTGTATTTTGGGTACACTTTCCTTTGCTCTCTCTTCTTCGTCTTCCTTCAGAAGCTTTTCCAGTTCTTTGTCAGCGTTTAATAAGTCCTCCTCAGTTATGTTCAGGTCAGGGAACCGTTTCTAAAATTATAATTGCATTACACAGTGAAGTTTAATAATAACTTAAGCAATCTTTTAATATAAGTTCCATAGTAAATCTACATAGTGTTTCTTCTCGTTGCCGCAATCAGAATCTAAAGGTGTGAAAAGTGTAGTTTATATAAGAAATAATAAGGGATTCTCTTAGTAACTATCTTACAACTCTGAGTGCGTAATGTGATAGATTGTACTTGTATATGTTTCTCCAGATTAACAAGTTTAGATAAACTAAAAACATATGTTTTTATTCATGTACTAGCTGTCACCCGCGACTCCGTCCGCGTGGAATTAATAGAACACAAAAGTGAGTAGCCCATGTGTTCTACCAGACTATCCTCTACATCTATGCCAAATTTCATTGAGATCCGTTCAGCCGTTTAGGCTACAAAATCTAACATCCATCCATCTAAACTTTCGCATTTATAATATTAGTATGATTACGTTTGTTAGAGATTTTTTCCGAATAATCATATAATTTCGTTTTTCTCTGTTTTTTTTATCAACAGAATGATACAACGTAAGACAGTCTGCATATGACGTTATCACCTAATCTTTAGTATAGACTTACCTGGAGCTCTTGCAGCGTGTTCTGTATGTTATCCTGCTGCGACCTCAATCTGCGCGGCAATGTGAACACCGTGTTGAAGAGTCTAAGCATCAACCAACACAGTGCTGTCAGCGCGCCGTACATTAGCATTGCCTTGCCCATAGACCAGTAGTCTACATTCACTTGTTGGTGCTTCATTTTGTTAGGTTTATTTTTTGGTTGACGTCTTTATGATATGCCGGCAAGCGGAACAATGGCGACCTATATCCCATCGATTGGTATGACGTGTTTGAGAATTATTTATGTGAGCGACAAACCTTGTAGAGTTGATACAAGTAATTACTCTTTTATAATATATTACTGTCTTTTAGTTTGTTGAAAATAATTATAGTAGTTTTTGTATTATACGGTACAAAACGTACATTTTTCAGTGTAATGTACGCAACATAAATTACATTGCGTAACATAGAAAAATAATATGTGTCAAAGTTATATATACGTACAGACGGTCAGAAGTACAATTCCGTCAGCTGGATATATTTTCGATCAATAATGGTAGCAATTATGGGACATTGCGACTGGTCGAGTTTGACGCACGTGTTTAGTTCACACAGACAACAAAGTCAAGGTGGAAACTTTACTATGGAAGTGTGAATGTTAGAATTTACAGTCAATTATTTCCATAACTTTCTTTGGATGTATAAAAACTTTACGGACTTTGTAGAAATCCTGAATAATGTACTTATGTATGTTTATTTTTAATTTAGAGTCAAGCTGTGTACAAGTGTTTCTTTTATTTCCTTTTCGTGAGATTTTACTTAAGAAGTCGGTCAAGGTAAATGTTTTCTGTTAAGTGCCCTATAATTATGTTGCCCTTTTTAATTACTGCATTTAGGTAATGCGACTAGGTTGTTTACGAAAGGAATTCATTCATTAACAAACTACATAGAAGTTGAATTAAGACCTATTTTCACGCGCGCTTCGATCGCATCTTTCACCAAATGAAAAACAGGGTTTTTAATTTTAAAATGTGCATCAATAAAAATCGATTGTTAAAATTTGATAATTTATTCAAAATAATAATTCCTTTAATAAAACAAAACATAAATGACAACTGAACATAAAAAACTCTAAGAAAAAAAATCAACAATTTATATTACACAAGGTACAGTACAGCGTTGGTTTACAAAATCACAGCTTAGTAAATACAATGTACATGGTTTATTTAAAAACTTTACTAATGTACAGTAGTATTCAAATATGTCGGCTTAGAACATCGCAAGAGCCGGTGCGTAAAGGGTAAGCGCACCTAACCGCCGCGTCTCCAAGATATTTGAAAAGTCGCATACTTGCACTATAATAACAAAAAGTTTCTCTTGTCTTAACAAATATATAAAAATGATCTCTTTTTATTCGAATAGAATAAAAGAGACACCTTTTTATACAGGTGTAACTCCAGTGGAAACGCAGTAAATACTTTGACCAAAACAACTTATACTTTTCTCAAAATGTACCAAATTATGCAATAACATTGAAAATAATCAAATTAAGTTAATTTAGGAATAACGTGTAGTTATTAGACAATTTAATAATCATTTGATATTTTTTTATTTTATAGATTTATATCATTTGATAAAGAAAAGAAAAGAGAGTATTAATACCTATTTCCATTAATCGGCTAGTCGTGGTCGCGCCAGTGGAAATGGGAAATTAATTGGGTACACTTAAAGCCAGTGGTTTGTACTGCTTTTTAATGAAAAATGTGTTAAAGTAAGAAATAATTGGAACTTAAGTATTTATCAAACCAATTTAAAAATGTAATTCTATGAAAGTAAAAATTTACTATAACAAATAAATATAACAAATGATATTTAAATAGAAATTAAATAAAAAATAATGCCAGTTTAACTACAAGGTAAGCTGAACACTTCTTATCGCTATATTTATTGCCTTTTGCCGATAAGTAATTATATAAACCTTAAAAATATACGTTGAAAAAATTGAAAATTGCACATTGTTTCAGAACACTATTAAAAAATTAAATATTATACAATTAAATATTACTAAATGTTAATAAAATTATTACAATTTTGTTCAATATCTATAATACAATTACAAAAACTATGTATTTTTAATTCAAAACCCTTAATTGGATATTGTTGCCAAATGTATACATACCACGTTTTACGTTATTTTATTGAAGTCGTGTGGTATGTGTTTCCGAACGCACTTTGACGACCATAGATAATAAATATATTGAGTGTTTTTTTCATAATACACACCAATTTTTTTATACCGGAATTTTTCATTATTTTTTATGTCATATAAAAAAACATGCATTTAAGGGTTAAAGAGTTAATTAAAAAAATAGACTAACCTGAATTGTTTAAATTACATATGAAGAAATGTTTGAAAAATATAGAGGTCTCTTGGATTTGAAAAAAATATTTTATTTAGTTTACCAGAAATGTCTTTTATTAAAATAAATGCTGACAAATCTTGATTTAAAGGAGATCAAATACGATATGTCGATATCATGGAATACCAAAAATATATTAAAAATAAACATAGTGCTAAAATATAAGGGCAAATTTTATTACTAGCTAAATACCAAAAGATACAATATGTAGTCGAGGCAGACAAATTAAAAAAAAAAAGAATTGTCTATGAAAAGGTTTTGGTCCGCATAATCTCAAGATTGTCTATTATCAAGAAAATAGTATTAGTAGATAATAGAAAATAGTAATAGAAATAATATTAGTGAGATAATTGAAAAAAAAATAGGTTAGGGATAATTTAGAAATGAACAAAAAAAATTTTTTAAACCAATTTTTAGGTTTAATTAAATGAATTTTTCTCCTCGACTATATTTTAATATAACTGTTAGGTGCTTTATTCAATTCCTAAATTGCTGAAAATGTAAATAACCTAATTATAATGATTTTATAAAAATTGTAACATGCTTACATGCTATGTGTTATGAAATAATTTGGTATAATCCTCGACTGATCACCTCAGGCCGGCATATTCTGAATACATTCCTTGATTTGTGTCCACGCTTGCAAATTCTAAAAAAAAAACTTATTTTTCTATTTTTTTCGATACTAATATTATAAAGAGGAAAGAATTATATTTTTGTATGTATGGAAACTCAAAAACTACTGGGCCGATTTCAAAAATTGTTTCACCATTAAAAAGTCATGTTATCAGTGAGTAACATAGGCCGTATTTTTTATTATTTTTTTAATTTCACGCGGACGAATATTGTGTTAGATTTACCTTTTTGGCTGCCTTCACTTGTAGCGTTATAAAACTGACGAGCGACTCGTGCAGGTCTCTGTCCTTTTGCTTCTGGAAATATTCTATCTCCGCTGTCGCTTTCTTTGTGAACTCCCTACAACATGGAGATACATATTAAAGGGGTTGTTTATTCTCTGAGATTAAAACGCTAACTAGACTAGATTATGGCCATTATGAAACATGGGAAGGGAAAGTGGATTTGATGGAAATGCATAGGAAGAGGAAATATCCTCTTTATGTGTCTCTTTCTCCGTCAATTAAGGAGAGGAAGCGCATCTGCAATTCCAGATCTCTACGGGCAGCTGTCACTTCGCCTTATAGGCGAATTCAAGTAGTCGCTCGCTCGTTTGCCACCTTATCTATACTTTAATTAAGCGTAAATACAAACTAGTTATGTAGGACAGCTATCACAGCATATTTTTGAATAACTCTTTTTTTTAATAAGCCCTACACTTACGATTTAGGCGATATATTTTTACGTTATTAAACTTAGGGGGTAAATAAATTTGAAAAAACCGTCATGTGGGAAAGGGACAAAAAGTACGATTCTCAGCCAATTTGAATTTTGACATTTAATATTAATAGTTTTACGAAATGTAAACAATAACAGTACAATTTTTATAATGTCACGAGGAGCCGCACGGAAACAGCTAGTAATATATAAAAAACGTGTCTTACTGTAGTTGCGCGTGCGCAGTGTCGATGGCCTGTCGGTCGGCGAGCAGCTTGGCGTCGAGCGCGCGGGTGCTCTGGTCGCGCACGATGTCGGGCTCCGTGGTGCCAAACAGACGCGACATCAGCCCGGACTTGCCCGCCGCCGCGCGGGTGCGTTCAGCTATCCTACGACACAACGCGACCTTTGGCTAATCTATACTAATATAATAAAGCGTAAACACACACTATTTACGTAGGATGTCAGCAATAGTAATTTTTTATTTAATAAAAAGCCCGACACTTATCACACACTTAGCTTTATATTTTCATGCTATTAAACTTAGGGGTAGATTAGAAAATCTCATGCGGGAAAGGCACAAAAACTACAAGCTGACATCATAAAAGGAAGGTCAAAGGCCTTAATGGTCATTTGTGCATTTGGATTTTCACAAATGCAATTGATCAATTACTAATCTATACTAATATTATAAAGAGGAAGGATTTGTATTTTTTTATTTTTGTATGTATTTAAATAACTCAAAAACTACTGAGCCGATTTGAAGGATTCTTTCACCGTTAGAAAGGTAATTTATCTGTGAGTAACATTTTTGATTTCACGCGGCCGAAGTCGCGAGCAAATGCTAGTGTAAACAATAAATTAAGTTTCATATTTTAAAGCAAATGAAGTTGCTCGGGAACAGCTTGTATAGAATATTTCTTAAAAGGTACTTATTAGGTAATACTTCATACACTGAGGGTGGTTATGGTGTAACATTTTATGTCTTACCTATTATTCAGAGTATCATGAGCAATCTCCAGATTCCGTTGCAAAGCCTCATGGTTTGTGCACAGATGTTGTAACGCCCCTGCATAGAATAGATATTCTTTTAACTGATCGGCAAGTTGCTCTTCATCCTCTGCCACTGCATCTATACTGTCTGCTATTGAATCTGGAACGATAAATAAAAAAAAGTTTATGAATTGCTAGACATTGTGGGGAAACATCGTGATGCAGGTATAGGCATTGAAATCAAAGACGTTTGTGAATTCAACCGGCAGTGGGATAATTGGTTGACTGTTTCACTCCTAACTTAGGATAGGCTCCGTCCATCACTGACAAAGAATATAAAGTATCATGAAATAGTCAAATAATGTCATTAACACATAATTCGATAGTGTCCAGTGTGTCAAACTAATTTAAAAAATCTACTGAATTAGTTTATAGAAAAATACGAGAGATTTTGATTTTAGTGTGTTGGTAACATATAATAATATTTTTCTACAAAAGCACTGTCGAATTAAGGGTTAATGCCTTACACGTCATGATCGGCCTATATTTAAGGTTTAAATTGTTAGCCGCCAAAAATAAGACTATAGACAAAACTTGTGAAGACTTTGTAATTTTTAAAAATAATTTGACATAAATTTCATTTGTATTTAATTCATAAAAATAATTTGATAAATCTCACCAAAATAATGTCCCGCCTTCTGCAGGCCATCGCCCATTTCCTTTTCTATTACACTCCATTCACTAAATAGCTTTCCATAGTCAGCATGAAGTTTGCATAGTGCGTAATTTTTTTCTATTATTTTAGACCTATAAAGATTATATGTACAATAACTTAATTTTTGTAAATGAAGAAATTTCTTAATCTCACCAACTGTTTAATTTTTTTTTAAATAACAGAGGAAAGGATTAAAGTATGGAAAAAGCCTGTTATTTAATACAGAATAATAACATTAATAGGGGAGGCTGAAAACCAGCGCCAATGACAGGCCTTCACTGATAAACTGGAGGCTGTATCAGCTGAGCCTTCTCCTTTTGACCAAGAATAGTTTTTTTTTATTGCATTAATATGTTCGGTAAATTTTGTTTTTTTGTGATTTTTGTTGTATTTGTTTCTAAATTATTAAAACACAGTGGACATGGTTAATTATATTTGTTCTTACCTAGTATATAAAAAGTTTCCCAAATTAGTTTCCAATTGTTTTCCATAGTTTTTGACACTTTCAATTTCTGGATCTGGTTTTTTCAACCTTATTGATACTGAAAGTGACTTGAGCTTGTTTTCCGCCAAAAGTAAATAACCTAAAAAGAATAATTAATAAGAACTTTTACCTCATCTAATTTAGGAACTAAGAATCAGAAGAATTTGTTAGGAGTTTTCAGTAACTATATAAAAAAAATTGTGGGATTTCAAAGGATAAATTGAGTTTTAAAGTTTATTCTTCCTATAAATAGTTATGTTTATATTTGCAAAAACAATAAATCATTAAACAGTAAACATTCAGAATAAAATAAAGAGTTACTAATATAGAAATGTACCACTGTCTGTTATTGTTTCTCTCCAGCCATGCTCCTGTTGTAGGAAGTTAATAAATTGATCATCAAAACACAACCGAGGATGGGACGCAACTCGTAATAGGAAATTTTCCAAACCAGCGCGTCTTCTCTCTACAAACTCTGGGTCCGTTGTGTCGGATTTTCTCCAAGCATATAACACCTGAAAATGATAAAAATACATAATACACGAAAGACTGAAATCTTTGTGGATGCATTGGGGAAGAACTATATCCGGCAGAGGCCAAAGGCTGATGACAATGATGCTAAGATATTAAGCAAGAATTTTCAATGTAGGTGAAAGCTAGCAATTTAGTTGTTGCAGATAATTTTATTTAATAAAGTTTAACATGATATATGAACTTAAAACTAGTTAAAAGTGCAATTAAGAATAGACCAAGAACAAATTAGAGATAGTAACATTAGAAATAGTTATTTCTTATTTACCCGTTTTTCCGGCAGTGGTGGTATTACAACATAGGGATATGTGACTTGTAGAAAATCATGTATCTGTTCAAATTCTGTGTATCGTCTCCAAATTGTGCTAATTTTTGATTGTACCAACTTATATTCCTGATCATTTACTCTGAAAAATTTATATTCAAATATAAACTTTTAACATTAAAAGGGGGGCGTATGTTTAACGTCAAATTTATTTATTAAATTATTTAGGATCTAAGTTTCGGGAAAATAATTTAGCTTATGTACAGTTATGAAAAGAGAAGTTAATAAACTGCGTAAATGTGTACGTAAATTAAAGCTAATTGTATTACAGTAAGGATGTAAATCGTTTGTTAAACAATGAACTTACTTTAGGTCAATTAAATACACTGTGTAATGATCACGAACGTGAAGTGTTCCGTTAGCACGTTTCTCCGATTCCACAATAGATATATCAACGTGTTTCAACAATGTATCCTAAAATTAAAGCAAGATAATAGTTATTGTTTCAACAAAAGGTAAACGAGGGTAAATAAAAACATACCTGGTGCTCAAAATCGTCAGCTATCTCTATTTCGTTGAATGATTTTGAAGGTTTAATCGGCGAATTTTCAGCCGACATCATATTGAAACAAAGAACCTACTAATAAAATGGAAACTTGATAGAATTTAGAATTTCTTGCAAATTATTTATTCCAGATATTGCACGGAATATGACATTTGAATTTTGTGATGACATTTAGTGACGCATGTTTAGAGTTGTGCTTGTAAGTATTACCGGTTTTCACAAAAGGTTTTATTGTATTAGATTGTGAAAATATGATAATGTAGAAAAATGGGATGAACATAACTATTGTAAGAATTTTGACTCTTTTGTTTATTATATTTAAAAATATCACACACAAAATAAAAAAATTGCACGAAAGGGCCGAACCGATAGAAATAATCTTTGCGGCTGATTCTTAAGTTTTCAGTGGATTCCGATAGATGGCTCAATTATAATTTTTCTTTCAAGTAAATACATTCATTAATTTATTAATATATTTAGAAAACCGCCAATGTGGCCCTGACGGTCTGATGATTAGATGAATTAATTTCGAAGAGTAGAAAAAAAAAACATTACTCGTCTTACTTTCCTCGAATAAATTAAATAAGTACCATTGAGTATAAGTTCCACAGATTAGCTCTCGCTCATTCAAGAGAGAGAAACGTAGTTTAAATAGATTTTAAAACTGATGGCGAGGTGTTTTTAATCAGCAATAAAGAATCGATAGGATTAGCTTTTCACTATTAACAAAGATAGCAAAGTTAATTTCTTTTTCGGACATTAATATTGCAAATCGGTGAAAGTCTTAAAATAATTTTGCTATCGTAACAAAGTAAATAACACCTGTTGCTTTCTTGTAGGAATTAAATTACTCCGTTTGTTTGATTTATGAATCAATCTCGAAAATATCATTATAATTTTCGAGAACCAGGTGTACTTAATGTTTTATAACTTACATTTAAAATAAACAAATATTAAGATTGATGTACTTTATATATGACAAGAATTTGTAGAGAGTCAAAATACTAGTGTATCTATGTTAAAAATATATTAAAAAAAAAACTAACACATGCTGAAGAAGAAATGATATGAATTACGTTGTTATTTATGTTATTATATAGTTATTTATGTGCTGCTTAAACTTTACAATAAATTGCTAATCTTAATAAAAAATATAAAGGTTCTTTTATTTACACTTACAAAAATTGCTTTAATTTCTCTGAGAGTTGTAATAAATCCTTTTTTCGTTATGATTCAACGGCACCAATTTGTTTTACAACTTCGAGCGCCATTTTGCAAACAGTCGAGTTGATTGGGAGGCGTCTAGTAAGAATACATTTTCATGCTAAGAGCCCTAAGCTTTATGAGAAATGCAAAGTAAATTGTAAGTTTTTTGACTCATAATAATTTTATTTTTATAACAAAAATGTTGCTTTTTTAGACATCTTTATTTAAATGTTTTTTTTCAAACTTCCAGCATTTGCAACATTAGTATGAAAATATGTTTATAAAGATCGTTATTCAAAGAAGAAATGTTGAAGGAAAACATTGCTATAACTTATGTACGACTCCAAATGTTGGCAGCAAAAATAAAATTAACAACATCATAAGTAGTTAAATTAATGATGCTTTCGAAATGAAGAAAATGAGAAGAAATGAGAAGAACGTATCACTTCTAGTTTTAGTGTGGCGACCCACTGTACAAGACCATAAAATATTATTTTTTGTTAATTTAGAATTCAATTAGAGTAGATTAAAAAATTAATTAAGACTTCGCTATGTAGCGATTACATCATACCAATAAGATAGATGTGAAAATTTGGATGAATGGATTATATTTACTACGTATCTGGAAAACGTCTTTACGGACCGAGATGTAATTCGGCACAGATGTAGGACATAGTATGGAAGAACACAGTCTAATTACTAATTTTATTTTTAAATCTCAAAAGCTACTAAGATATATTACAGTGCATTTAGAAGTTAACATTTTGACCTATACTTATTGGCAAAAAGTTGTCGATCTTACAAACTATCATTGAATTTTTTAATTTCCAATTTGTTGTGTCCAGTACGGTGTGTGACCACACTGACGCGTCATTAAGGATCAGCTGTAACCGTTGCTTTATTTGAATGAGCCTCGGTAATTACACTGCCGCCAATTAAGCTCCGCTCAGTAATACTCTTACATTTATAACGGACAGCTTCAGACAATTAACTGACTTGATTGAGAGCTTTTGAAAACTTACGCGGCTCATAATTATACAAGCTACGATGTTGATATAGTATTTAGCTATATAAACATGCACATTGTAAGGGGTAGCTACCACTAATATATATTATTCGAAATAGTTTAAATCTATTTCACAATTTGATTTTCTAATAGGATCAGCTGCCATCCCTACCTTCTAGGAATGCCCATATTCTATACTACTATTATAAAAAGGAAATAATTGTATTTTTGTATGTATTGAAATAACTCTAAAACTACTGGGCCGAATTCAAAAATTCTTTCACCATTAAAAACCTACGTTATTAGTGAGTAGCATAGGCTTTATTTTTTTATTAGTCTTAAATTTCATGCAGGCGAAGTCGCGAGCAACAGCTAGTTTAAAATAAAGCCGTTAAAGGTTATTTGATTAGTAAATTAAAATTAAAATCAAACAATTCTTCATTGTATTTTCATCTTTTTACAAAGGTTGTGGACGCCGTAAAACGCCGAAAAGATGGTTCAAAATTTATCGCATGATTATATAATATTTAATTTAAACTTCATATAGAATTGATAATGATCTCATAATGAAGATTGAGTTATGGGTGGACAAGCGGGTGTGCGATTAGGGTTGCCCTATTATTGAGTTTGACCCGAATTCTTGGGGTTTAAATGGTGCATATTTGAGTTACGGAATTCACACCATTCTTCGGGTTTGTGTGGACGGTGTGAAACTACACATTCATCTTATTTAATCTTAAGAATTAACTCTGCATGTCGTTTTTTTTGTTCTCGTTGTTGGATAAAGATCAACAACGGCCTATTACTTCGTAGTATTTTTTTATCAGTGTTTAGGTTAGGTGTATTGAATATTGGCAACCCTATGTGTGACGCTTTTTGTGTCGGGACGCCATTATCCGACATCAAACGTAATAAAATTAACAGGCCGCTCTGACGGCCATTTGTCCGAGTCCACTTAATGCCGAACACGGCTTTAAATTCATTATTGGAGGACAGATTGAAATTTCGGTGATAGATGTATGCAAATAGAAAAGCGTTTTCGTGAGTTGTAGCTTGTATGAAACATATAGTCATCTCTTTCCGTGTGTATAAAGAAAACAGAGACAAATGTATTTTTCCACATCTGTTTCGCCATTGGAATATTTTGATTTAAGACTGTAAAAGGTATCGGAATTGAATGTGTGTGCTTAAGTGACCACATGTTTTTCTTAAATTAAATTTTAAAGCGTTGGAAATGAAACAACTGTGAAACAAAATTCCGATCGGTCAATATACAAATAGAATAAAAAACACCACTTAAATGTTATTATAGAATATTTGATATATTTTGATATATATCTCTGGTTGCCTAGTTTTATACGATAATAACGTAACCATGTTATTCTACTTCGATTCCAGATCTACCAATTACCGCCAGGAATGCCGCGCATATTCTTAATATTCCGAACTGACATTGACAGATGTCATAGGGATGTGACGTGTATGCCAAATAATCTAGTGTTGCGCAGCTATTCCGGCAAAATACGGCAATTTTTCTTACTAGTCAAATTGCTTTTTCCATTTTAATGCAGTTATGATTTTCTAAACGTCATCATGGCGTTTGTATCGCTATAAAATAATAACCTTAATAATTACGACTGGCGTTAAAATTAAGAAGTAATCTGGACGCGCATAAATTTTAATTAACTAATGCTATAAAACAACACATTAAGTTGTAATACTCACGTCTAAGTGTAAAGGTGAAGCGATTTTCTCATTTCACAATATTCTTTGTTACTTAAATTACATTACTCACTTTCTGTTTCTGAACGAAGATATAGTCTTCCTTACGATGTAAATGTTACATCACGTACCTTTACCTAACGTATTTTTAAATGTAAAATAATGTGCGGAGAATTGCCAAAAATAGAATTTGTTTAGATAAAGATGTACTATTGATGCGCAAAACATGATAGTTTTTTTTTGTTGTCGCGGGGAATGGATTTACGCACTGCACCGTCCATGCTGCGGGGGCAGCAACGACAGTTTCGTGTGGGGCTCCCGGCCTTATAATTTCGGCAAGACTACCCACTAATTCCCGCGGTGTTCTCCTTCGCCCAACCGGGCAAAACATGATAGTTGAATGTGTTAAATCATGCGTGAAAATATGTTACACATATTGTCAGTAACTTTGTGGTTTTAACAACGTGTTGTTTCAATTAGGTGTTAATTTGTTTTTTTTTTATTATTCTGCTATTCCGCTACAGTTTATATCTTATAAATTTTATTTGCAAACAACATCTTTAATATCCCACAAGGTAATTAGATTTAGTTTTATAGGATCGTAACATCAATTTTCTCCTCCAAGGTAAGAGTACAATTAAGTCATGTTAAGTTCATAGCACTTTGACTAACGAGTACTTCTAGCTATTTTAAGTTAATTTTACAAGGATTTTATTCAAGATGAAACCATTCTCTTACAGTACGAAATTCTTAAAAAAAATTACTGATATTATATTTTTATCTCATTACGCAAACACTTACAATATAGTATGTAAATGGAAGTATGAAAACGTAATCAAAAATTATGACTTGACCGCTACAATGCGAAAAAAAGGGGGCTTTAGTGAGCTGTCATAATTTAGTTTGTCTTATGTCCGTGGAATCTGAGAGATTTATTTCGAAAATCGATGATTGTTATCCAAAAATGAAGTGTTTTTGTTCAATCAATTGTATTATAATATATCGCTGTCTTAATTTTTTTGAAGTAAATGAGAGAGAAGACGATTTTTATACAAATTCAAAAGAAGTGCGTTCATTTGTCTTAAATCTGATGCTACGACAATATGACATTAGCTACAGATAATAAAATTTACATTGTATATTCACGGACGTCACTCGTCGACGTGTCGCCA
Source organism: Papilio memnon (assembly GCA_003118335.3). NCBI lineage: Eukaryota > Metazoa > Arthropoda > Insecta > Lepidoptera > Papilionidae > Papilio > Papilio memnon. Next base: position 1,635,386 of record LD700007.1, on the reverse strand, counting down.
GAGTAATGAATGTCTGGGTTGTTTGGAAAAAATATAACCATTTGCAGTAGCAATAGCGAAGTACAGAGTTTGAGAACTGACTAGATTCGTTTTGTAGGGAAATTTAAAATGAGTAAGGAAATAAATTACAAAGTAACTCGTTCTCGCAACTTGTTACAAAGTTAAGTGTGGTTTTAATTTAATTTAGTTTTATTAAAACGTTAGTTAATTTACTAATAACCCGCCGCTAAATAGATAAAAACAGGGAGAAGCCACTAGTTTGCTTGACTTACTTTAATTTTATTCCAGTAAAGAATTTAATTCAGAACGAATCGTTCGGGTTTCAAATGTACGCAATGAATTACCAATGGAAAATATATTAGTGCAATATTTGGCTTTCTGCTACATTTGTGTTAATGAACGAGTACAAAGCATCGTTTTGTACTGGCTTAAAGCAATTAGCTGAAACAAAAGCAATTATTCAATGGATAAGTATATGAATCTACTAGCTGTTGCCCGTGACTTCGTTTTAGAACAATTATATGTGTATGCCACGTTGATGATAACCCCCATTGCTTCCTCGTCACCTTAACAACGGCGGAAATTAAAGAAAAAAATATGGCGAGTGAGATTCGAACTCGGATTTTTTTCTATTTATTTAAAACTAGCTTTCGCCCGCGACTCCGTCCGCGTGAAATTAAAAAAACAAAAGTGAGTAGCCTATGTGTTATTCCAGATTATGTTCTACGTCTGTGCCAAATTTCATCCAGATCCGTTCAGCCGTTTAAGCTACAAACTCTAACAAACATCCATCCATCCATCTAAACTTTCGCATTTATAATATTAGTATGATTTCAATTCTCACGTCCACTGTAGGTGTTTTGTGCCAATGTGATATCCCTTATGACATTTCAGGGAAGAAGACAAATCAGATGTTACATTATTTGTCAAAATCGGTGCAGTCGTTTAGGCTGTAGGCCGTTATAATGAAATTACAGATCTGGTGAACTGTTCTAGAATTTTAATGTAAACCAGCTGTTGCTACTATCGCGACATCGCTGGCGTGCAATTAAAAAATAATGAAAAATATAGCCTATGTAACTCACAGATAAATTATCTTTCTAACTATGACAGAATTGTCAAAATCGGTCCAGTAGTTTTTGAGTTATTTCAATATATACCAAAATACAAATCTTTCCTCTTTATAATATTGAGTATAGATAATATCTCCTTTTTAGTTTACTTTGTTGATTTTAGTTAGATTACTAAAAATCTAAGTTCATAGACGTGATTACAGCTAAGGTATAATTAAGTGTATAACTTTAGGGGATGCTTATGAATTATTCAAGTGCTATGAATAACTTATGCTAACTTTGTGTACCACAGAGGTGGATTTCAGTTCAAACATTTTATTAGGTTATCCTCAATAAAACTATATCGTTTATGACAGGCAATTATAATTACTGTTTGTGAATGTTGTGTGTTACCGCGGTTCTGTTTCCACTGTTGAAATAATTGTACAAAAATAATATAGCTATTTCTTATATTCACTTTGAAAACTTAGAGATAGATATATTTAAGTACATATTCTAAGGGTCATTATTTTTCCTGTAGACAATAAGATTTGTCTTCGTCTTCTCCCTCACCTCTCACCTCCTTCAACAGTTCTACCTCCTTCTCGCTTTTGATAGATTGATTTTTATCCCGCTCTCCGTGGGCTACAATACATTTCCCAAAAATAATTATAAAGGAGAAAAAAACTCATAAAGTCTTTCAGCACGTTTGATAAACATTTAAATTGATTTATCTTAGCCGACGTCACAGACTCGATTCTATTTTGTTTGCCGCGTGCAAATACAAAAGCCTTTCATTAGAGGAATGCTTCGACGCTTTCAAATTGTTCACCTCACAATACTCACACGTTTATTAGCTTAAATCTACTCTCAGTGGCCATTTAGGACTCTTACGGACTATAATATCGTTTCAATTCAATTCAATTGTGATGTATGTTAAATTCAAAAAAATATTTTGTAATTAGCTTTCCCCCGTGTATCCGTATACAAGTCATTAAAAAAAAAACAAAACTAAGTAGCCCATGTGTTCTTCCAGACTATGCTCTATCATTATGTGAAATTTCACCGCCATCTGTTTTGCCGTTTTGGCTACAAACTCGAACATCCATCCATCTATTTTTTTTCATTTATAATAGGACTAGCTTTCGCCCGCGACTCCGTTCGCGTGAAATAAAAAAAAAACAAAAGTATGTAGCCTATATGTTCTTCCAAACTATCCTCTACGTATTTATATCAAATTTCATCGAGAACCGTTCAGCCGTTTAGGCTACAAACTCTAACAAACATCCATCCATCCATCTAAACTTTCGCATTTATAATACTAGTTAGATTAAGTAAGATTAAAAAGTTACATTATCACATTTTTTAAGTCTAAGTCGTGCGCTAAAAGTATCAAATAAAAAACTTATTTGATATTAAAGCGGTTTTGTTGCGGATAAATCTGAACAGAGAGACATGCAACTAACGGTCTAAGTATTAATCTGGCTAGGTACGCTCTCGCTGGGACTTTGATAAATCGTTGGAAAGGGCACTGAAATGACGCTCGCAGGTTGAAACAGGTTTTAGCTTTGTTATACTAAAGAAATAAAAATACTAAACTATAAACTGTTTAACGAATAGAATATAAATATTAGAGGAATAGAATCTGAGATCAAATTTCATTTTCACTTTGTCATTATGAGACTAGTGTAAGAAGTTTATATAGATCTGTAAGAGTTTTGGTAATTTTTTTATATAAGAGAAGGGACAAACGAGTAGCGGGAACACCGAGATCTTTATCGACGTCCATGGACATCCGCAATACCAGAGGGACTGCAGATGCGTTGCCGGCCTTTGAGGAGGTGATATCCTCGCTTCTTGAAGGACCCTAAGTCGTAGCGTGCTCCTTTGAAGGAGAGGAGAAGAAACTCCTTTGGAGGAGAGAAGGATAGTATTACTGTAGTCTTGTAGTCTTGAGACTACTATTACAGTAGACAGTAATACTATTATTTTCTAGCAATTTTAGGATCTCAGTGAATTAATTTATATTTTCCATATTAATATCATTTTATAAACATAAAATCGCATCTTGTTACATCTATCGACATGTCGCCTTTAATTAAGTTAATGTCGAATACAGCGAATAAATTTCGTTCCAAATTAACTCGATGTTTGAGGATATTCACATCTTGACATAAATTACATTATTTTCTAATTTATCGTACGACATAAAATTTGATGAATTACTTCTGAGAGACTCGCGAGTAGAAAGTGATATGTTGACATTGGTTTCCATTGCCGAAACAAATATTATATAAAGCTCGATATCTTTGTATTTTTAAAGATAGTCTTCTGTTAAAGTTAGACATACTTATTTGATGTAAACTTAAAATTAGTAAATATAGGATTATATTTTGTGAAATTACGCTACATATCTATCATAAATTTCTATCAGACTTTTCTAACAAATTTTATATTGAACAGGGTATTGCCCGTATCTAAACTACGCGAAGGTTATCGCATGGCGTTTTCATCATCAATAAGAACTGAAAAGTTAGGGTTAATACATTCATCGATTAGCTATTACAGATAAGTGTACCAGTTGTTGATAAGGTTAAATATTCCTTCATTCAAATACTCTCAAGTCTCAAGATATGACTCAAGTAGAAAATAACGAGTTCGCTTAAACAAGGCGTCTGTTTGATAAAGTTGGTACAGCTTAAGTGAGCTTCCGAGGCTTAAGGGAGTTTGGAATACGTTTTATAATTTAAAAGACATTTTCATCAAAACCCTTTCTTTGTGAAAATGTTTAAATAAGTTCCAAGAAAGAATCAAAAATTGTTTGTAAATTACATTAAATATTTGAAGTTTTTTTTTTATAAAGAAAATACTCAATAATACAATAATCCCTAGAGACCCCTATATATCCTACACTGTCATTCATTATCGACTTGCCCTTGTCCCTACGGAGGGTCGGCACAGTATGTGTTGCTCTTCCATACATTTCTATCAGCCGTCATGTCATGATTACCGATAAATTATCTAATATCTAGTTTTAAACAATTAATTTAATTGTAACTGGCGATATCAATTTAAACACTCCATTAGAGATCTCGCCAGGAATGCGCGCTAATC
>LD700007.1:1589862-1608024 GCA_003118335.3 Papilio memnon | reverse complement strand
TGACTACACCCGTCGCCTCTGATTTAATAAAGAAATTTTCTATTCTATCAAAAATAACTGAGTCAAATATCACATAATAATATAAGTCTTCTAGTGTCAAGACATGTTAGCTTTTAGTAACATTTTTCTAAGTACTATGGTAAATTTTTGTATTATATCAACATTTCATCATCATCATCAAGAGCAGCTCACTATACGTCCCCACCGAGGGGCTCGGTGCATACCCTAAGTTAGGGTGACTAGGCCATAGTCAACCACGCTGGCCAAGTGCGGGTTGGTTGACTTCACACATATCTTTGAATTTCTTCTCCGATATGTGCAGGTTGCATCACGATGTTTTCCTTCACCGTAAGAACGTCGGGTAAACTATGTACATATGAAAATTAGAAAAATTTAAAATCACATTGGTACATGGCCGGATTCGAACCCAAGACCTATTGATTACAAGTCAAATGCTTAAACCCCGGAGCCACCGACGCTCTATTTCGTCATCAACATTTACTTAAGCGAATTTACCTAAGCCTAAATCTATTACATAGGTTTACTATTTGATAATGTATGATTTATTTGAATAGAAAATGTTTGTATATTTGATCAGAGGGGCCAAATATATTTATTTTCAGTTAGAGATTTGTAAGGATTTAGTAAAATATCTACCAATATGAAAATAAAGAACATTATAATAATGGAAGCGATGAAACAAAAATATAAATGGAATCTAATAAAGAAAAAGATTTCTTTTATATATTTGGTCGTAATTCAGAAAAAATATCCCTAATTTTTCTACAATTGCGTAGCTTGTTAAATGTATATTTGTGCCAAAAGAAAACTTTTTTTTCGGCTGAAATAAATTATGGTACGTTGAAAGGATGTCTATTAAGGCGATTATCTAAATCTTCGCTTTTATTTACGATTTATTTCGAGCTGAAATTGTGGGTAATTTTTGTAGAAAACAGTTAATTTTTGCATTAGAAAAGTTTATGGTTAATCTATAGGTTTCGACTAAAATTCTTTCATTTTAGAGTTTTATTTTAAATAATGTTGTTATAATATTTCTCGGATTTTTTTGTCAGTAGTATGTACAGTAGTTTTGTGATAAAACTTTACTAAATCTTTATTCAATACTAGCTGTTCCCGTGCGGCTTCATCCGCATGAAATTATAAATAAAAACTTTCATTGTTTACATTTGTCAAATTCTCAATTGCCAAATAACAATTACCTTAGTATGGCAATCTTGCTTCCTTGATGTTGGCAGCAACTTATGGTCTCTTTCCCACATTAGGATTTTTATCCAATTTATTTACCCCCTAAGTTTAATAGCGTGAAAATATATAGCCTAAACCGTGACGTAAGTGTAAGGCTTTTTATAAAAAAAAAAAATCAATAATATGCTGTAATTGCTGACATCTAACGCCACAAAGAAGTGTGTGTTTAGGCTTTATTATATTAGTATAGATATAGATTGAAGCAACTGCAAATATTAGAGTAAAAGTCGTACAATGTTCGATGCACAATTTTCATGCAAATAAAGTTGTCGCTTAGCGGTAACACGACAACTGCATTATGTCGCAGTGGTAGCACTCGCACGACAACGCCATTGCGTTTCACACGAAGACAGAACAGTACGGTTATACAGTGCAGTACTTCAGTTGTTTGAACAAACTTAACAGAACAGTTTTAATAGTATTTTTATTTATTTACGAGTTATCGCCCGCAAACTTGGTTAGCGTGGAATTAAAAAAAATGGTCGTGGAATTAAAATAACATTTCTGCGTGCGTCTACTTCCAGTTAAAATCCCATCCAAATCGGTCCACCCGTTCCAGAGATAGCGGTCCGGTCGCCGTTTTGACAGCGGGAAATATTAAAAAAAATGTAGCCTATTACATGCCCGTCTATGTCAGCTATCCTTCAGTGAAAGTTCAGTAGAATTCGGCCCAGTCGTTTCGGAGATTACCCGGAACAAACGCGGCTTGCGGACAGACAGACAAACAGACAAAAACTTTTTTTAATGCCATTTTCGTTATCAGCAACTCAAATATATCATCTTTCTGAAATCTGGAATTTTTCCTTTGACATTACAAACAGACACTCCAATTTTGTTATATGTATAGATATAGATTTATACAAAAACACAATATTACAGTAAATACATTTCACATAAATTGTTTTAATTTTTAATTTTGATAACTTTACATTTTGTTTAATTATATAATCTTGGCTCCTTTACGAGTTATGATTCCCTGTATTAAAGGAGCCATAGTACATAAGTGTTAATTATTGCAGTACTACACTGTTCTGGGCCACTGCTACTGTTTTTCCGTGCGCCCATGTGTGAAATGGCTGTGTTATGCTTGGGCACACTGTCACCTGTCACCTGTTACAGATTACAGTTGTTTTGTAACTGAAACAATTTATGTATATGAAAATAAGAGGTCGTAACTAACATGTTAAGACAATAATGATTTTATTGTATACTGGTTTAAAAGTTGAACTAATTTAAAACTCAATATCAACTCCGTGCCAAAATGGAGGATAAAGGCCAATTTTGAGTTTTTACTGTCTTCCCTATTTACTTTTAAAGGCTGTGCCAAATGTTTTAGCCACAATAATATGGGATAACTACTGTTTCCCAACTTTTTTCTAGATTCTTAAATAAAAAGATGCGTTTTTAAATTTTATCGCCTCAATGAATTTAAAGAATTGTTTATTCTAATCAATTTATATTGAAAATAGTCTTAATTTTAATATCGTTAGAAACGTTTATAAATAATATTAAGTTAAAGTTACACTTGGGACTTTGTCTAAGAAATATAAGTGACATAAACTAGAAACCCTCATAAAACACTGAGTAACAGTAAACCGCAAGATGTCGCTACGGGGACAGGCAGTGCATAAAACTGTCTGTTTGCTACACGTGATATCGTTTGTTATTCGACGAATAAATTTCATGTAATGAAAATTCCGAGGTCCTAGTTTGTAGTATACCTACAGTAGTGATCTTAAGTTGTATATCAATTATTATGCACATTTCAAGTTAGATTAATCATTAACTTTTTACAGAAATAGATTTTTGAAATTACATTGATAAATGTCTAAATGTAGAATTGCTATTAAAATATGACAGGCGTTTTTTCAAAAATAATATTTGTTTCCGTCTGTTAATGTCGTTTAAATTTATAAAGTTTAACTCATTGATTTCTTATTAAAATGTGTTTAAAATAAATAAGTGATTATAAAAGCTGGTTGTCATATATGGATAATGAATATTTAAATAGTATTTAGAATACAAATAGCGCATGACTATAAAGTGTGGGCAAAATGAGTTGTACAGCGAAAGTACGAGTATTTTAATCAGAAGGTTTTTGTGTTAACATGCAAATTGGAAGAGTTTTAAAACAGGTGAGAAGTTTAGGTCTTGACGTTGAAACTTAAACAGTTATGTTATAACTGGAGAGAACGTTTTATACTTATAGTTGATTAAAATTTTGCTATATTCGTGAGCTTTTATGAAGTTACCTTTTCCTGGAGCTTATTAAAAGGCATATTATAAGATTTTGGTCTAAACTTTACATTTTAAATCAATCTGCTACTCTTTTGTAAAACTTTAATTTAAAGAAGAAAACTTATGCGAACTTGGATGTCCTTAATTACAAAACACTTTATAACTTGGTTGAAAAATCCGCTATTTAAACTATAAAATCCAATTTTCTTTCTTTACTTTAAAGTGTGAGAAAAATTGTAAGTGCTTCTATTACAAGCAATACATTTCCGTACGCTGTCAGTATTCACAGACGTGCTTTTCTAGCCTTAGATAACTATTTTCTTCTATATCTATACTAATTTTACGTGAGTGTTTAAGATTCGTTTCGGAATTCGGCCGTGAATCGATTATTTTCTCTTAACATGCCACAAATACGCAATAAGTTTAAAATAGTTTCTGTTTATTGTTATTTTATCACTAGCTTTTGCCCGCGACTCCCGCGTTAGAACAAAAGTGAGTAGCATATGTGTTCTTCCAGACTATCCTCTACATCTAAGCCAAATTTCATCGAGATCCGTTCAGCCGTTTAGGTTACAAACTCTAACAAACATCCATCCATCTAAACTTTCGCATTTATAATATTAAGTAAGATTTCGATTTGTTGCACAATAAATGATTTATGACTTTTATTTGTACAAGACCCGAACCTATCATTAACGAACCTAAATGTAGTACATTTTAATCGAGCATTAGTCAGAATTAAGTGTTGCTTTGTTAGTCCTGGGAGTGATCAATCAAGTAGGGCACTTTATACGCGACATTGTATTTTTCGGTCGACTTTTAGTCACAAAAAATCATACAATACCTTCAATGGGTCCTTTCTTTGGAACTTTAGGATATTGTTTACTTTTGTAAGGTTAACTACCGTGATTTCTTTTTAAAATTATTTCTTGCGGTTAAATGGTTTTTTAAGAATTGATCCTGTTTATTAGCATCGTCTGTTCACTTAATGGCGTTAAAATAATAGTTTTTAGTTTATATAAATAGTCTGCTATCAGAAAGCATACTAATATAAATGCGAAAGTTTAGATGGATGTTTGTTAGAGCTTGTATTCTAAATGGATGCACGGGTTTGGATGAAATATGTGATAGATGTAGAACGTATTCTGGATGAACACATAGGCCACTTCCTTTTGTTTTTATTGCACGGGAACGGAGTAACGGGCAAAAGCTAGTATCAATTCAAAAACCAACAGGTTTTTTTACTCATTTAAATTAAAACATTAGCTAGTATCTAACGTTATCCAGTATTCTAGATTATTTACTCTAGTTAGTAGTTTATCACTTTTTTTATTCATTAATTTCTGACGTATACCGTGTGTAAGGTTAGAACCACCAGTCAGTTGATATGAGGATATTAATGCAGTGGTCAGCCGCTCTACAATGACTTTGACAAACGATGCAGAGAACCACTTAACTATGAAACATGTAGACTTTACTTAACTTATTAAAACAAGCATTAGACTTAAGAATTATGGAATGGTTTATGCTTCTGAAGTTTCCATTATTTTGTTATTACCTATCTTAGTGTTAGGTTGATTTATGTTTTAACGCAGTAAAACTCAAGATACATAGTTCGGAAACGCATTTCATTTATCGAATCAAAAACACTAATGAATGGTTAAACGTTACTGGGAAACCGGCAATTAGTCTTACTGGTAAACGATGATGGCATCTTAAATGTTTTAAGTTAATTTTCATGAGTGGTGAATAATGCTAATCAAAATCTATAATATACTAATATAATAAAGCGTAAACACACACTTCTTTGTTGCCTAAGATATCAGCAATTGCAGCATATTTTTGAATAATTCTTTTTTATAATAATAAAAAACCCTACACTTACGTCATGCTTTAGGCTATATATTTTCACGCCATTAAACTTAGGGGGATATATAATTTAGATAAAAACCATAATGTGGGAAAGAGATCATATTTTCCTGCCAACATCAAGGAAGCAAGATTGCCATAGTGAGGTAATTGGTATTTTGACATTTGCAATTGAGAATTTGATAAATGTAAACAATAAAATAACGTTTTTATAATTTCACGCGGATGAAGCCGCGAGGGAACAGCTAGTAATAATTATAAATGCGCAAGTTTAGATTGATGGATGTATATAGCAAGTTTGTAGCCTAAACTGCTAAACCAATATCGATGCAATGTGCAGATGTAGAACAAGAACAAATAGGTGTCGCGGGCGAAAGCTAGTTAATCTTAAATCTTAAAATAAGTAGTATAGAAACATAGAAACAATATCTTTATATTTGGAATACTAAACTTAATTTAGATTAGACAAGGGATAGTAAATTTGTCTTATAAAAGACAAATCATCCAGCGACCATTAGGTAAGTCCATTTGTCAAACTAATCCGTCACGGCTTTTACATCTATTCCAGGCTTTGGTTACGGAACTCTGGGAGTCGCTTTTGTGTATTCTTTTTCGAGTAATTAAAGTTTATTTTACATGATGGAACATGTTTCGTAAGTAATTAGCTTCCTGTTAATGTTTTTAATATTATTTCGAGTCCTTAATACGTCATTTATCCACATTGTATATCATCCAAACCTCGATTACTGGCAACTTGCTGCTTCACAGAATTATGAAATGGGTCTTACAAGAAGCGACACTGTGTGAAAGCACTGTGTTCTCAAAGACAACGCATCCGCACATACGACACAAAGTTCTGGTATTGAGGATGTCCACTGACGTAGATAACCTCGGTGTTATCGCTGCTCGTTTGTCTTCAGTTATGAAAATGTACCAAAGGTGAGAATTGTATAAGATTCGAATGACCGAACGCCCCATCGTTAATTTTGACGTAGACTAATTTTGTACTTCTCCGTCAATATTCTTTGATGTCGTAGAAGGCGCTACGATTACGCAGCCCCAACCATTAAAACAAAATTACACAAGAAGTTTAAGTGAAACAGAGAGAAGTGTAATAGTTGTTTTATAAGAAACTAGCTGTTGCTCGCGACTTTGCCCGCGTGTAATTAAAAATAGCCTATGTTACTTACTTTCTAACGGTGGAAGAATTTTAAAAATCGGAACAGTAGTTTTAGAGTTATTTCAATACATACAAAAATACAAATCTTTCCTCTTTATAATATTAGTATAGACTAGCCTTTGCTTGTGACTTCGTCCGCATGCAGTAAAATAAATCTAGTCTAATAATAAATATAGCCTGACGTTTCTCAGTGATAATGTAGCTTCCTAATGGTAGAATAACTATTAAAATCGGTCTTGTAGCTTGTCGTTTGTATTTTTTGTTACGTACAAAGCTACTAATTTTTCCTCCTTGTAAATGTTAGTGTTTTACTTAAGCCGTTTACGTATTTTCCTAGAATATACTACGGTAGAATGTAACTCAATTCAATTAGGTCGTACGTTGCAGCCCACGTTAACACAGTCGTTTATCAAGTTCGACAGTAAGCTGGTACTGGATCAACGATACATTTTGCTAACGGCTAATGTCTCTAACTAGGCTGGACTTCATTCGAAGTGTTAGAAGTATTATAAAATGGGATTAATAAAATCTGTTTTTTATACAAAGATTATCTCTCTCCTCTCTGGTAGAACAACCTTTTAATGCTAAAAGTACATACTATTTTCTCTCTAAAATACTAGTAGGGATTTATTAAAAGATTTTTCCTTTTCTCTACCTACTGTACTCCCCTTTACCTTCTTTGCAATGATGACTGACTTAATAATTTTTTTTTCATCTAAAAAGATAAAATTTTAAGGTAGTCACAGTCTACATTTTCATTTTATGACTATTACTTTAGCTTGCGGAAGCAAAAGACCCTGACCCTACCACTCCATTACTCTCGCTTAATGACGTTATCAAATCTTATCGCTTTTTTTGACCTTCATGTCATTGTTTGGCGCGGCATTTTACAGTCATCCATTTTGTTTAAGATGTTTTTGTCCTACAAAAAGTTAGAGTTCGATAGTTTTCTTATGTCGAATTTGAAAATAAACAAATTTCAATTATCTTGTAGAAATAAAGTATCAAATAAAATACAACCCAAGTTACCCTTCTCAATAAAATTAATTAAAGCAAGTTAGTGAAAAAAAAATGTTCTTATAGTATTTTTATAATGTTTGCTTAGTAACTACGAACATACATATCGTTTACATATTAAAGTATTATTGTTTGAATTCAATTTATTTTCCCATACCTATTATATTAAGTCTGAGGGAGCTTGTACTTTCTCACATTTTCCTTATTATTGTTTAAAGTCGAGTAAATAAAGCAACGTAGAACTTATTCCAATGACCTTTATAACTTTACCTTTGAGATTTACAGAGATTTTAAAAACATAACTGAACAACCTAATTATTTTACTTCATATTTAGCCACTACTTAGCCAGTGTAAGGTTATTTATAATTTCATTTACATTCCCACCATTTCAGATTTGTTTAGATTATTTCACGAACCATTGTACTTGTAAGTCAAGTGCTTAAATGCAAAGAGGTTGTAGTTGACCTCTATCAAACAAAAAAGACTACCCTTACCATGTCAGACGTAATCTGGTGAAACACCTCCGATAGCATCCGTTTTATCTGAAAATCCGATCACGTTTTCCATTTAGTTGAGCCAGTGCGTGCGCTAACGACGCCACCGAGGTATATTGGTATTTTTTACCTCACTATACGAAGTATTTTAGTACATTTTTTACACTAATTTGGTAAATACGTGTATGTTTTATGTATTTATATTATAGGTTATGAATATTATAGATCCACGTGTGTTAGTTTAGTTAGGTATTTTAAATATCGGTATTAATACGGTAAATCTTACTTCTTACTAATATTATTAATGCGAAAGTTAAGATGGATGGATTAATGTTTATTAGAGTTTGTAGCCTAAACGGCTGAACGGATTTCGATGAAATTTGGCATGAATGTAGAGGATGGTCTGGAAAAACACATAGGGTACTCACTTTTTTTTTAATTCCGCACGGACGGAGTCGCGGACGAAAGCTAGTTGTATATATTTGATTATTAACTTAAGGGCACTTTATCAGTTCAACTGAGATTCTAAGATTTTAAAAGAAAATGAAATTGACCTTGCTTTATAAGTACCTGAAGTATTTGATTGTTTTTCGACATTTTCTAACAAAAGATACTCAAAGGAGATGGAAGGTTATTCGTACTTTTCCTCCCTTTAGAAAAGCTGTAGCCGAGTAAAAGAATATATTTTAAAAATGTTTTTGCCCAGAACTCGCTCAAGATTTCAACGAGGCCGTTATTATAATGTTTCTCTTAGCTTTGAGTGCGGACCATTATTTAAAGACTAAAATTCATTTTCTGTTATAATTGTGAAAGTCAATTTGTCAATTTTTAAACCTAGTTATTAATAGTAAATACAAATGCGAAGTAAACGGTAGGTAGGCCCAATTTTAGTCCGTTTCCCGTTCCACCCTCTTCTTATAAGGAAAGGATTGGATGGGAAAATGGATTTGACGGTGGAGGAGACGCATGGGAAGGGGAAATATTCTCTTTATGTGCGTCTCTTCCTCCGTCGTTTTAGGGTAGGCAACGCATCTGCAATTGCGGATGTGTATGGGCAGCGGTCGCTTCGCCATTTCGGCGGATTTAGGTGGCCGCTTGCTCGTTTGCCACCTAATTGTATAAAAAAAAACAAAAAAAGTCAAGTAGATGAGCAAACCATATAGACGAGAATGTTTTAGCAACTAAATTATTGAACTAGTGCGAACTATTAGTTCTACAGACAGTAATTTTTGTCTTACCGTTATACTGAAAAGGTAGATTTATTTATATTTTTATATTAAAAAATACTTTGAAATGAAGCGGTTTTCGTTCAATTTTATTGAATACCAAAACACGTTAACCGCTCCTTCTACAAACGTGATCGTAATATAATTTCAATTAGATAACAAAACAAAACTAATTACATTTACAGCGTGTTTACCTCCAGATGTTGCTTGATTTATGGCAAATTCGACTTTAAAACTTGGTTGGTTGTTAATAAAATATTAAAAATAACACGCACAGAAGATAATCTACATATATAAAAGAAAGTCGTGGTAGTTACACCACTTATAACTCAAGAACGGCTTCACCGATATGGCTGAAAATTGGTGAGGAGGTAGCTTAGAGCCAGGAAACGGACATAGGATACTATTTATACCGTTCGACAGCGATGGATGGATGGATGTTTGTTAGAGTTTGTAGCCTAAATGGAGGATAGTCTGGAAGATCACGTATGCTACTCGCTTTTGTTTTTATTAATTTCACGCGGACGAAGTCGCGGGCGAAAGCTAGTATTGGATAAAGAGATAACGCTGATACGCGTGCCGGTGGCCTAATTTTATTCCTCCTCTCCTTTCTACACTTTTCGTAGAAGGAAAGGATGGTAGGGGATTTTGAATGGGATGGGATGGGATGGGATTCATAGTGGAAATATTCGTTTTTTGTGCGTAACTTTCTCTGTTGATAGCTAGGAAACGCAGCAGTCACTCCGCTGGTTTGGCGAATTCCGTTGCCGCTTGCTCGTTTGTCACCTCGTACTATAAAAAATACATTAATAAATAATTAAAATGTTTAAAATGAAAGAAAAACTGACAACTTTGTTCAACGTTTTTCCAGTAAAACTTTAAGCCCTTCTTGTTATTATTTTGCTGTTGGTTCATATTCCTAAGCTTACTGAGGACGTCAAAGACCCTACGGAAATATTTATCTGTTTCATTGATTACAAAGAGATTGGCAATTTTACGCACCATCAAGTCTTACTGGAGAACGACTTTTGCTGGCTCTCTGTGATACAGACAGCCTAGTAATAAAACGATACACTAATATTATAGATTGAACATTTTTTTATCAGAAATGAAGGAAATGAACTGACAAGTACTTTATTTTAATTTATTATACAAAATATTTGCACGTACCACTATCGTAGTATGTTTTTATTTAGGTATTTTTATTTATTACTAGCTGTTGCCTGTGACTTCGTCTACGCAATATTAAGATAAAAAATAGCCCATAATATGCCCGTCGATGTCAGCTACACTTCAGTGAAAGTCCGGTCGAAATCGGCCCAGCCGTTTCGGAGATTACCCGGAACAAACGCGGCTAGCGGACAGACAGATAGACAAGAAATTTTTAAATGCGATTTTCTTTATCAGCAACGCAAATACATCATCTTCCTGAATTCTGGAATTTTTCTTTTGATATTACAAACACTCCAATTTTATTATATGCATAGATATAGATAGATATCTTTCCATATATTATACTTATTTTGATTTGTATGTTTATTGTTAACTTCGATTCCATTACCGTTTTGCGTGTAGCTCATTATAACTTCGCTGAAAACCGCACAGTATTGATTCTGATGTTTTCAAATTTCAACTCGTATCAACTTTAAATGATTTGGTCGAAAGTTAATTTGTTTAGAAAATTAGTTTAGAATTTATCATATTCTGTTTGGTTTAACAATGATATTGAAATAACGAGGGTAAAGTAGCAGTACCAAGAATTAATTAAATCTAGGTTTGTTTTAGATATGTGCGTACTGGGCGTAAAGTACAGCAACAAATCATACTAATATTACAAATGTAAAAGTTTCGATGGATGGATGGATGTTTGTTAGAGTTTGTAGCCTAACCGGCTGAACGGATTTCGATGAAATTTGGTATAGGTGTAGAGGATAGTCTGGAAGAACACATAGGCTACTCACTTTTGTTTTCTTTTTTAATTCCACGCGGACGGAGTCGCGGGCGAAAGGTAGTTTCATATAAATTTTGTTACGAATTCGTTCTCTTTATAGTCATGCAAACATTTGTGACAGACTCACTGTTTAATTGTTTCTACTCTGTGGGCAGGAACTTATGTACATTTATCCATACTACATACATACATACTCCTGAGCCAGCGAAGTGCCCAGAACTATTTTTACCAGCTTGGTATGTTGGTTAGTAACCGTTAGGTTCATGCCGACTTAAGTACTGACTACGGGCTCATTATTTGTGAATTCCCTCGTTCACTTCGCCCTACTTCATGAATTATTAATGTTACGTGAAAGCTTACGTTGTTGTCTTTTTCGATTTGTTCCGATTTTATATGTTTTTGTTTTGTTTCTCACAGTCTTTACGTGCTTATTATACTTAATGAATATGTTCAAGTTGCGTAAAGCGACGGGTAAACTTTTTTCTCTAAAATTTTAGGTATTTGTCAAATTAATTGATGCTTGTGACCTTGGTTAAACAATTATTTCAACTTTCGTGAGATATTTTTATAACCAATTATTTTACGGCTATTACTCACGTCTATTTTTTTTTTCGGTAGCGACACCGACCGACTGCGCCCACGGCGCCCCCGCCCCTCAAACCGCGCCCTTCGTGCGTTGGCCCGCAGTGCGAGTCGTGACGCGACCACGCAACAACCCCAATCAAATTTATCCCGAAGAAGGACCCCCGCAAGGTCTGAAACTGGTCGGTGCCGCCACCGAAAAAATAGAAGTGAGTAATAGCCTTAAAATATTAGTTATAAAAATGTGATTCTTTTCTGGTCCTTGATGTCATTTATAAAAAATCACATATCTTGAAATGGATATAAGATACTTTAATACATTCTTATTCAAATCATTTAAACCTCACAGGCTTACTGATAATAACATAAAGGGAGAGAAAAATAATATTTCCTTTTATAATATTATAAAGTTCTCTTGTCTTAACAATACAATTTAAATTATCTTATGTTTAAACAATAGTTTGTTGACTAACATTCCAGTTTTATGGAGGAGCGAAATTCATTTGTTTGATAACCCTTACAGTAGAGTACAGACAGTGTAACCTTCTTAGATTCGTATGTAAAGAGATCGATAGTTATCTTAATATGAATAGTTATTTAAACAACGTCTTTATCTGTTCTGTAGCCAGACAGCATTGTTCTGTAATAAAATATTACGACTTCATCGTAAATATTGTTTTCATAACGTAGTTAAGCGAAATATTAATACATTATTATTAATACTTACAATAATTTATAGCAAAGAATAAAAATCAAATTGAAATAAAAAAAATCTATCGAAAGTTGGAAATTAGCATAAATCTGATTGGAGACCATTCGTTCATTTTGTTTTAATTTACATATATTTAATACTAACTTTTGCCCGCGACTCCGTCCGTGTGAAATTAAAAAATAATAAAGAAGAAATGAAAAAATATAGCCTATGTTACTCATAGATAAAATACCTTTCTAACGGTGAAAGAATTTTTAAAATCGGCCCAGTTATTTTTTGAGCCTATTCATTACAATCAAACAAACAATGTTTTCCTCTTTATATACGAGTATATTAGTATAGAAACGTCTCTTTTTTTTTTCAAATTAGAAATTCTTGTTCTTTGTAATAAACTAGTCTTTGAATCTGACTTTGTACGCGCGGAATTAAAAAATATCAGACGTAAATATCTCGGAGAAAAATCTCAGATTTAAATATTTCAGTCAGGAATAAAGTAGCTTTTTAAAAAGGAAAGAATTTTTAAAATCAGCCCAGTATTTAAGTGAACATCCAAAAATATGAATTTTTCCTCTTTACAATATTAGTATAGATATAAAATCAGGTATAAAATCTTGTAGAGAAATTCTTTAATCATAGGTATTCGTTGCTTAAACTCCTCCTGAAACTCCTAAGCATGTTCTAAAATCATTCCTTTGTAACTGTGCATTAATTATTTATTTGTATCAATCTAATATACTTATGTATGTCTAGTTTAAATAATATTAATACCAATATAATACGAGGAAGTTATAGGTCGCGGGAAAGCTTGTTTATATAAACGTCTGCAATGAAAGCTCTTATTTCCCACGGCCATCATTAAAACGAGCTTCGAAATTTTCCTGCCATTTCCACTGCTATTGCCTCAATTATTTTTACGCCAATTAAAATCTATAATAAATAATGCATTTGTTTAATTTTGCATCATGTCATTTGTGTTAATACTGAACTTGTTTTAGAACATGCTTTTACGTGACTTTTATTTAGTTTAAAATAAGCTTAGAAAGTAGTTGTTCCCTATTTTTTTTCTAATTTCAAGTAGTAATTTTTGGCTCAGTTTGGCTTAGTGGGTTGAGCTCTTGACTTGTAATCTACAGGTTTTGGGTTCGAATCCCGCCATGTACCAATGTGATTTTCGATTTTTCGAATTTTCATATGTACGTAATTCACCCGACGTTCTTATGGTGAAGGAAATCATCGTGATGCATCGGCGAATAAATTCAAAGATATGTGTGAAGTCAACCAACCCGCGGTGGACCAGCGTGGTTGACTATGGCCTAGTCACGCTAACTTAGGGTAGGCTCCGAACCCCTCGGTGGGGACGTATAGTGAGCTGGTGATGAAAGTAGAAATTGTATTTAAATATCACATTGGTATCGGAACAAACAAAAAGAAATGTTTTAAATATTAATAAAATGTTAGTCATCAGAAACATTGAACAAAAAAATGTCCAACTTCATATTCATATTACCAGAGCTTTCTTTAAAGGCTTAAGAAAATTGAAAATGAAATTATTTTGAAAGCATCTGTAACTTTAGTTCTTTCCTCGAGTTTCTCTCTGCTTTGAATTTAAGTTGATGTGAGCTTGAAAGTTTTACTAAGATATACTTGTCACGTACCTTCGCGGCGTTACTTGCGGTTTGACTTTCAAGTTATTTTTAGGAGAACGGACAGCTTACAGCGAATTAGGTTCATTCTGCGTATAAATAACTTTTAAATACGTAATTTTTTTTATATTTAAGGCATAATTAGGAGAAATACATTTACTTTCTTTTTAAGACGGCGAGTTTTTATAGTAGAAGGTGGCAGACGCAGTAGGGAAGACGGATGTAGGGTTTTTTATTGTTTACTTTGTGCTATTTGGCCTGGTGATCCATCACACAGGGGTCACCCTAGTTTGGACACCAGTCCCCTGCCCAATGGGGAAATTAATCAAGTTATTTTTTTTTTATTTGAAATGTTTTTATTTCAAACTGAGATGCCTAAAAATTGTCTGTCTAACACCATTGTAGATGGCCAGTAATAAAATCAAATTAAAAAAATAAGTTGATTTACTATTCAGAGTGGGTCTATGAATTGGAAATTGTGTTCCATTGGTTTACATAAAATCTTACGAATTTCTTCTGTAGAACGATTCTATTGGTTTTAGTACTTTATATTCTACAGTAATATTATCAGCTAAAATTTCTGCGATTCGTCGGACAAGTGAGACATCGAATTTGACAGAGTAAGGGATAGATTGAAAGAGAATAATATTTATTTTTCCTTCTCCTTACCAATAAAATTTTATCATTAGATCAAATAGTTTATTTTTCGACATTAATTGACAAGTATTCGACGCATATTTGGTTCGAAGTCTAAAGAATTTAATTATAAAGGAATTCGTCCCTTTGAATACGACCAAGATCCTATTTCGCATATTTATTAATAAAACAATCCACGAAACGTAAATGAGCATTCTAATTTAATTTTGGAAAAAAAATGAATCGAAATCTTACTCTTACTAATATTATAAATGCGAAAGTTTAGATGGATGGATAGATGGATGGATGTTTGTTAGAGTTTGTAGCCTAAACGGCTGAACGGATCTGGATAAAATTTGGAATAGATGTAGAACGTAGTCTGGAAGAACACATAGGCTACTTACTTTTTTTTTTAATTCCACGCCGACGGAGTCGAGGGCGAAAGCTGGTATAATCTAAATATCATATGACATCGAACATGTGTCAAGCACTAAAGATAGTTTCTTTTTTACATATTTAAGAAAGTACAGATGACAAAACAAACTTTTTATATACTGATCAACCTGAGTACTCAGCAAAATGATTGCATGTGACTTGTGAGACATGCGTTTAATGAAGTGTGACAGACTTCTTGCCAAGAACGTGTTACGTCTTTAGATCATTTATCAGAGATTTAGGTGACAGGCGACGATGGCGTTAATCCAAATGGGATATCATCGTAAATATGACGCGTCTTACGAAAAATATTAATATTTCCTTCATTAATTTCATATCTTGTAGAGTATCAACTACTGATTGAAATGGAAAAATGTTCTTGCATATGATAGTGAGATTCGAGTATCTTAATGAATGTTTTCACTATTAAAACTTTTGAATAAATAAAAAACAAATTTATTACGTCTGATTCAAATTAATAAACATTATTCTTATTGAAACTGAGGAACTTTTTCTGATCGAAGTTGGAAATTGAATTTACCTACATTTAATTTAACAGAAGTAAAGGGCACCAAACACCAAAACAAGTAAGCCGATTTCTAATTTCCTTTTCATTTATTATAATGATTATTTTGTTATTCAAGAGAATATTTGAATGACTTTATTTTCTTCAATTTGTATTAAGGATATTTTCTTTGGACAATATTATTTTAATCTATACTAATACAATAAAGCGTAAACACACACTTCTTTGTTGCCTAAGATGTCAGCAATTACGGCATATTTTTTAATAATTCTTTTTTAATAAAAATCCCTACACTTACGTCACGTTTAAGGCTATATATTTTCACGCCTTTAAACTTAGGGGGTAAATATTTTAAAATAATGTGGGAAAGAGACCATAAGTTGCTGCCAACATCAAGGAAGCAAGATTGCCATAGTTTGTCATAATGTTAAACAATAAATTAAAGTTTTTTATAATTCCACGCTGATGAAGCCGCAAGGGAACAGCTAGTATTATATAATTCTACAAAACTTCTAGACATCTTCGTGTCGACAGCTGTTGCCTGAATAGAAATACCAGGAGTTCAAAGAAAACATGAAGTTGATATAATTTTTCTTCTGTATTTTGTCAACATAATATACCTTAGACGTTTTTTAAAACAAACGAATTCATCCGATCCTTGATCTCTTTTGTTTTTCTTACCCATTTTATTGTTGTTATGTTTTCTACAAACGCTTTCTAATCTTTCTAATTTCTATGATTTTTAGAATAGTGCTGTTGATTAGAAACATTTTTCATTTGTTTGTTTACGTTTAATCTTGTTAACTTATACAATAATAACATAAAGTAGATCTTGTTGAGCTAAGAAAATGCAACACTGAGTAGAAAATCCCTTCAGCAACCGCATTTGGATTTCGATTTAGTTAAATTCGTCGCCAAGTCTTATCTGCACATTGAAACATTTGTCATAATGAAGTTCTTAAGTTGAATGTTTGGTTTGAAGGTTTAACAGAGGTTATTCTCACACTTAGACTCTGAGTGCGAAAGTAAGGCTAACAAATTTCTTAAATGAAATGTTTAATGCAATTTTTAAACAAAGAATCGGATTAGTTCAGTTTATATCCAGTTAATTATTTCCTTTGTAAAGAAAACATTTACCTCAATTCTTTGTAGAAACGCCGTGTGTCGGTAAAACGAGAAATATAAAGGATTTAACAAAAGATTTTTCATTTTCTCCTTCGAAAGATAAGATTGTTAGCTTCATTGATCAAACTGTCGATACATCTTACATGGCTCGACTCCCTCAGGTACAGCATTAGTTTATTAAAACAGAGTCCCTTATAGACTAGCTGTTCCCATGCGGCTTCATCCTCGTGAAATTATAAAAACTGTATTTCATTGGTAAATTTGTCAAATTATCAATTGCAAATGTCAAAATGACATGACGTGATGACAAACCATGGCAAACTTCCTTCCTTGATGTTGGCAGCAACTTATGGTCTCTTTCCCACATTACGGTTTTTATCCAAAATATTTATCACCTAAGTTTAATGGCGTGAAAATATATAGCCTAANNNNACAAAGAAGTGTGTGTTTACGCTTTATTATATTAGTATAGATTAAATAAACTGTCACACCTTTTTAACACACGTGGCTGGATGTTGGATAATCTCTCCTAACAGTATTGTTATAAGATTCCAAATGGAATTAAAGCATTAGTATCCAGTCACTGTAATAAGAAATAATGGAAAATGTTTTACCATCGAAAATACAATATATGTAAAAGTGGAAAAATTTAGTTAGGTTGGATATCATGAATTGGGTAAAAGATTGAATTTGAAATAATAATGATTTGGAAGTTATTGAAAATTGAGGGTTGAACAGTCACGTGCAAACAGAAATGACTTCGTTCACAGTCATTTCCTTTTCATTTGTTTGCCAATTTACGAAATGTACATCATTGTGTTCAATGACTGAATACGTATTGAAAGCTTCTATTGCGAATTTTAAACGAATTAAGGAAATGTGTGTATTGTATTTTTATACTATCGAAAGGTGAATAAATTTTAGAAATTCACCTAAGAGTAAGTCTAGATATAAATGAAAAAATATTTTCTATTGTCAACGCATCGATCACACTACTTTCGTTGCGGATGCCCATGGGTAGCTTTATTTGATAACAAGTTAAGGCTTACTCGTAGCCACATTTCACTAGTTAAAACTTAACTTACTTAGTATTTTTATTAATATTTCCTGCTTCAATTTTGTTTAAATTCTAACAGCATCGTATTTCTCAAAAAGCCTTTAACAAAATTTCAATAAATTTGCTTTATGCCGCGTTTACATTGCTTGCCGAAACTTTGCTTTGGCAACAGATAAATCGTATTTCATTTGTGCCCCGAGGGTT
>LD700007.1:1574757-1587536 GCA_003118335.3 Papilio memnon | reverse complement strand
AGAAATTCAAAGATATGTGTGAAGTCAACCAACCCACAGTGGGCCAGCGTGGTTGACTATGGCCTAGTCACCTTAACTACGGGGAAGGCTCCGAGACCCTCGGTGGGGACGTATAATGAGCTGGTGATGATATCCGGTTGGTAATACTTTGTAAGCACGACATATCTTTTAATATTTAGAATAGGATAAATTACTACGGCGTTTTCACCTTTTTGCGATGAAAGAAAAAAGAAACAGAGGTAAAAATAGAACAGGAAAAATTTTAGTCCTACAGCATCTTTACAAAGAAATATTTCCGCTTTTTAGTAGATAAATCTTCCGTACAACCAAGTACGATAATTTTAAGAAGAATAGGTTTGTTGGTTAATTCAAGCATTTTTTCTGTCATTCTGAAAGTATAACGTAGATCTAGAAATAAATTAACTGAAAATTGAAACATTAAACGAACATCCTGTTCTGTTGCACTTTGATTTATCTCGTGCACTGCAATGCATTTGAACGTATTATTTAATGGTTGGATGAGACTAAAAGACCAATGGAGTTGTTCAAACTTAAACTATTATACAGAACATAAATATATGACTCTACTCTACTTATCTTTGACTAGATCTATGAATGGAATGAGAAAATAAAAAAAATACTATTGTTTTTATCATAAAGGGAGTGATAACTGAGATGACGTTCGTATGTGGAGGACAAAAACCTGTTGCGCCCTACAGGAGTAGGATAAGGAGGAAGATGATGACTGTTGTCCTTATCTTACATAAATAACTGTAGAATGTTTAAAATCCATATTATGTCAAGTTTAGTCAAGTACAGAGGACATCTACGAGTACAGTGCTTTTTTTGCTTATTTTTTATATTTCTCAAAATATTTGATATAAACTACTCTTCTACTTTCTTTGTTCCAGAGCCTTTGATCTAGACAAGAATAAATTGGTCTACTGAGAAAATTTCGTTCACGAAGCAATGGTGGATTGTGGGAGGCGGAGGGAACGTGCTGAACGTTTTGGTCTAACATTCAAGTCAAGGAAACACTCTTTTATTTCACTATACTACTTTAAGACTTTTTGGTGAACCTTCCATTTGCATCTTGGTTTAATTTTACGGACCATCCAAAGCAGTACAGCGTAAAAGTATCATAATAAATTTAAACACTGCATTTAAATAAATTACTGTTAAAACGAGCGCGTCGAGCGAGAGCGTCGGTCGTCGTCGGCTCAGTGGTTTAAGCCAGTGACTTGTAATCTACAGGTCTTGGGTTCGAATCCCACCGCCATGTACCAATGTGATTTTTCGAATTTTCATATGTACATAATTTACCCGAAGTTCTTAAGGTGAAGAAAAACATCGCGATGCAATCTGCACATATCGGCGACGAAATTCAAAGATATATGTGAAGTCAACCAACCCGCAGTGGGCCAGCGTGGTTGACTATGACCTAGTCACCCCTTACAATTAGGGTAGGCTCCGAGCCCCTCGGTGGGGACGTATAGTGAGCTGGTGATGACTGGTAAAACTATATTTATTGCCTAATGAGGTATTTTCGTAGTTTTAACATTAGGTAGTTTAAATCACAACGTAAACGGCAGCAAAATCCCACTAATTATCGAATAAACAGTTCTCCGGATTTAATGTAATCCAATTAACTTAATTATTAGAGCATTGAACTGCTTAGTTAAGTGAAATTCAAGGAAAGCTATAAACTAATTTATTATATGAAAACAGAATTTACATCATCACATTTAAGTTCAAAGCATAAAATATAGTATAATAATATATAATTAAGCTTAAAGTTGTCAATCAAGATTGAATGTGGATGGCTATAAATGTAGAGGAAGACCAAAGAAAGTATGAATGGATTGTATGAAAGAGGATATGCTTAAGAAGGGAGTGGATTCAGATATGACGGCTGATAGAAATGTATGGAAGAGCAGCACATACTGTGCCGACCCTCCGTAGGGGCAAGTTGATGAACCTTATAGTTGTCAATCTTTTGAAAAATACAACTGCGTAATCTAATATTTCAAAGAAAATTCGCTTAGTATATTATTGTTTTTATAGTTTATTCAGAAGACATTTCGCAACACATGCATTATGTAAGAGGCTAAAGTACGCCTATAAATCAATGTACCCATAAATCGATTACTATTCAGTGTTGGATAAACAGCCTGGAAAAATACAATCATTTGAGTGTAAATAAAACGTTTCTTCAACGAATATTGCATCTTTAATCAATTAAAAATATTCACGTGGAAATCAACCTGTGCAAAACACGAACTCCTTTACACAACCACCTTTTAATTCACAACGTGATTAAACACGTGGTTATTTGATTGATGTTTAAACAATGTGTTTTGGTGAAAACATTTTGTGTAAGTTTATTCACAAATATGATGAAATATAACCAAAACAATAAAAATATGTGGAAAAAACACGACGCGTCGTAAAAAAAAAATATATCGTTACTTGACTAATAAATAACCGATATATTTTCACCATCTAACTTCTTACTTAATAATATAAATGCGAAAGTTTGTATGGATGGCTATTTGTTAGGGTTTGTAGCCCAAACTGCTGAACGGATCTCAAGGAAATTTGGCATAGATGTAGAGGATAGTCTGGAAGAACGCATAGGCTTACTGTTGTTTTTTTATTCGACGCGGATGGAGTCGCGCGCGAAAACTAATAATATCATAAACCTATTATAATCACTGTCGTTCGCTTTTTATATCAAGGGTAGCAGTTTTCGTATACGACAGTGTTATGTTCTAAATTCGAAAAGTTAACAGTTTGTTGTACTAGTTAAGTAGCGTATCTGTTAGTTACAAAGCGGGCCTAAAGTTTAAACGATGTAAATGCATTCCGTTCTCCCCGAGGCAGCGACGAATCGATTGACATTCTGAAGCTCACAGACGATAATGTCCGTGTTATTCAAATTCCGAAGTACGCAAACTAAGCTAAAGGTTTCATTAAATCGCAAATTGTGTTTGTTCTAGATAGATTGCAATATATTAATTGAAATAAATACTTTATAAATACTGGAATTGTCTCAAATACTTCAATAACAAAGTCACTAATTTTACTATATTACTGGTTGTTCATCGCGACTACATTCGCGTGGAATTAATAAAAAAAGTCTATGTTACTCAGTGCTAACGTAGTTTTTTAATGGTGTAAGAATTTTTAAAATAGTCCCAGTAGTTTTTACGTGAATCTCATAAATACAAAAATACATATCTTTATAACATTAGTACAGACTAGTCACAAACGTTTCCTTAAAGTTTTACAGTTGTTGAGTCGATAGTAACATTTGTTTCAAGTCTATTGCCAGTGGCAATCGGACTTATTGATGGAGGCATACTTTTATTATATCGGGCCATATTTTACTGGAAATTTCCACTACCGCAATACAGTAATAAAATATGCAGTCGTTTCAGGTGTACCCAAAATGCATAGATATTTCAGAATAACCAATGGATACGGTAGCTGAATTGACTTAGCAATGACGTTTAGATTCCTGATAAATGTAGTGACAACACCTCTTTTGAAGGTTTTCATCGGCGCATAATTTAAATAAACCTAGTAACCCTCCCGACTATGTTCTACATCTGTGTCAAATTCCATCAAGATCCGTTGAGCCGTTCTATAGATACCTATCAAACATTGATCCATCCAAACTTTCACATTTATAATATTAGTAACAATATACTTAGTTCAAATTGTATATAGTTTAAAGTAATACACGAGTACAAGCTGTAGTTTTGATACATATCTTACCAAAAATATAAATGCGAAAGTTTAGACGCATGGATGTTTGTTAGAGTTTGTGGCCTGCTAAGATCTTGATGAAATGTTGCATAGATGTAAAGCATACTCTGGTAGAACACGTAGGCTGCTTGCTTTTCTTTTTTTACAAATTATTTTTTCTTTATTTACATAAATAAATGCAATATAAATCCACATTTGTTCCAATAATGTTATTACGTTATAAGGTACTCCTATCATCCTAAACTTACTACTTTGTGAATGGCGGGATAATACCAGGAGATTTTTCCAGGCTTCATGTAATATGAATTATTGTATTCAGACGGCGATGGACTTTACCCTCGTTACAATCAACTGATACCCTAAAGATAAATTGGTTTTATAGGTGGATTGACATGTTACTTGAGTACTTATTCAATAAAATGATCTTTTTTATTATATAAGGTGACAACAATTAATAAAACAATAACCTAACCTTAAATAAAAATCAAACCGACTCTGGCTCTAATGGATGAGAAGACGCCATCTATTGATTGCTTTTTAAAACAAGGAATTTTTAAATTCAACTAAATAAAGTCATGTCATTCTGTTCTATTCTTCTAATAACAATTATTTGGTTGTCGGTCCCAGGCCAGTAAATAACTTTTAAGATATCGGGACATTTTTCGATACAAAATTCAAGTCACGTATTTCGTAATTCATGTGTTCGCTGACAAGGGATAATTTGTTATTGTTTTGTTCTCGCTTCAAAACATTGTTTTATTGAGGTAAGCTTTTTCATAACTTGTTGGCTTTTATCTTCAGTTATTACAATAAAATTTTGACTGAAAAACTTGTGTTCTTATGTTTATTCAGATTTTGTCGAAATGTTTCTCAGTTATGGTGACTACGTCCGCGTGGAATTACAGGTAAAAAACGAACATAAGTAGCCTATTTATTCTTCTACATCTATGCCAAATAATAAAGTACTTAAACCGTAATCTGTGTTTCGTACTTATGTAGAGTCATGTTTTTATTTATTAAAAAAAAAAAAAATCAGCAACGGTCAGACTTAAAACGTTTATCTATATTTTTTACTAATAAAGAAAGTATCTAAATCTATACTAATATTATAAAGAGGAAAACTTTGTTTGATTGTAATGAATAGGCTCAAAAACTACTGGGCCGATTTTAAAAATTCTTTCACCGTTAGAAAGGTAATTTACCTGTAAGTAACATAGGCTACATTTCTTCATTTCTTTATTATTATTTTTAAATTTCACGCGACAAAAGCTAGTAACAAGATATTCCAATACATTATTCGTACAGAAAGGAAAACTTAAGATAAAAAAAGGTTGTTTTGTATGTTCTGAAGCGAACATAAATTTGTTGGGCGCCGCTATCAATGTTATACGACAAATCCTTGGCACCTAAAATACCTTTAACGGCCATTAACACGCACAGTTCCACAGTTAGGCAATAAGATATTTTTAAACTATACATTGCTGTTTTTAATTCCAACTATTCTTGCTGGAAGAGGCCTATGTGTCACTGGATATGCCGACAACTAGCCTAGGATGAAAAATGTATATATTTGATGAAATTAAAAAAAATGTTATGTTAAGTGTTACGAACAAGTAATAGTTCTTGCTTTAGTAACAATACAAGTAAATAATATGTAGCTTAAGACGGAAAGAGAAGAATGTTGTTAGTTATATAAGAATTACTTGCCGTCGCCTGCGTCTCCATCAGCGTGAATTTAAAAAAACTTACTAAGTTTTACATCTGTGCCAAATCCGTTGAGCCGTTCTGGAGACGCGTATTAACAAACATCCATCCGTCTAAACTTTCGCATTTATTAGTAAGATGCAATTATAAGCAGAAATAAAATTACAGTAGAATAATTATCAAAATTTAATTCTCCTTTAGATAGTTTTAGACAAAGTAGATTCAACAGAACAAGATCAAACGGCTAATTACGCGTTATGTGCTTTGTGATACAATATCACAAGCGAGATTACCACGTGGTACGGTCAGCAAAATAGAAACAGATTTCGTATCCAAAGCTTGGTACGGCCAACAAAAGCAACTATAATGTGATATTTGTAGTCATATTTGATACAGAATATGTGAGATGTTTCTGACGGAGATATGATGGTTTCTGTTTATTATAAGGAAACTGTGCTGGCTTTTCTAAGATTAATGTAAGATTAAAACAATTAGGAGTTGTAATAAACGTACATGTGTGACATGGAAGTCGACTACCGATGATCAAGGCTAGGTCTAAGGAGGCAGATACCATCAGAAGTCCATATCTATTTGACCTTATCAGCTCTATAGGAGGGCATTAGCCTGGAAACCTTTAACTCCCTCGCCTCCCTCCGGCAGCGCGTATGATGATTTAGAAAACAGCTATCACTAGTATATTTAATTAGCTATTTCACGTATTTGCACAAGAAAATTTGTCACAATACAAATTGCTATAATTTTGCCCTAAAGTCAACGTTTCCATGCGAAGTTCACAGTGTAATTGAAAATGTTTAATAATATTCAGTCGTTTGGCCATTTTGTCCAATTTACACGAAACGGGCCATCGCGCTGTGACGCAAGTGTCTGCTTACGTCAGATCATTCGCTTTCAACTAAGGGCATTCCTGTTTAACTTCAATGAGCAAATTGACTTTTTTTATAGAAGACTTTATATACAAAAAAAATACGTCAACAACAAATGTATATAAATGACTACATGACTACTGAAACGATATTTAATTATGTAACAGCGTCTTAAATTATAAGGTCACACTTCAGCTCATATTTAAATTAAAGTTTTGACGTCTGTCAGATTGTAAACGGCGCTTACGATTCGTTCCAGTATTCGATCGTTATTCTTTATAACTAGTAAAAACCACGAAATTACAAAAATAGCCTTACTTTTGGCACATGACCTTCTTCTCTATAGAAGCATAACTTTAATAAAATAACAATTCTAAAGTCTTAAAAAAATTGTAAAATGTCTCCCGTTGTAACTTTTACAAGTTAGCGACAATGAATTTAACACGCTAACGCTAGACTTTCGCATCTAATACAGAAGCAATGTAATCAACAAAACTTTTAATTAAAACCGCTTTTGGCTTTTGCAAGATAACGCAGTTAATCTCTCGCCACCAACAAATCTGAATGGAGTCTAAACTTCCAGCCACTTAGGAAGTTCACTCTTAACTCTTACAGATTTACTTTAATTTTCATAAAACGGATTTTAAACATGAATACGCTTTTATCATAATAGCCTTAATAAATTAACTAAACTTTTACAGTTCGGTTGGGGTTTTTAGCGAAGATTGAAAACTGCGGTTCGTGTATGGCGTAGGTTTGTATGAAATCCGACGATAGCTAACGGTGCTTGTATAGTCGCTCTTATTACGGCATTAATCAAAGAGCGCAAAATTCTTTCCTCCTCACCTATAGGTATTGTAGATTATCAATCAAATACAACTTGGTCTTACATTATTATTGGAAATAAGTATTTTTCTACCCCCCATGATAAGAAAACATTTTCATAACGTAGCAAAATGAATTACGAAACCGTGTTACTCGATATCTACTCAATTGAAGGCGAAGGCTCTAGAACATTAATTTAACATTCACCCATTTACGTGACGTTATTTTATGTAAGTAGGAACATCGAGTCCTTGTCAGTATCGTATCGGCGTACAAAGTATTTTATGCCAAGAAAACTGGAAGGAACAGTGAAGTTTTGGATCGTTGAAAGATTTTTATTTATGTTTTTTTTTAATTTACACAATGTTTTTTTAAATATCATTAGATTTTTCTTAATTAACTATTGTTTCTTTTAACCATTACAACTAAGCTCTAGGCTTGTGCTAGGATGTGGTTCAAGAGAATTGTCGAATGGCGGGATTCGAGCCGCCGACCCCAAGATCGGTAGTGCGTACCCAACCATTGGGCTAGTGGCGCTTATTATTGTAATATTTAATTATAAGTATATGATTTTATCGCTTTATTTGTATTTTTAAACACATTTAATTTTATATCATGCATTCAATCGGTTCCAAAGTAAAGAAGTGAACTCTTGCAAACATTGCACTCAACGTGGATTGAATGGTGGCAGTGAATTGAATTTAAATAGAAGCAATCCCGAACACATTTGAATAAGCTGCAAACTCCACTATCAATTTTAGATTTTCTACTCATGTGTACATGATCAAGGGTTTACACTATGAAATATAGACGAAAAATTGGCTTTTATAATTCATAATATGATGTCATTATTTACATTATACTGGCGTTCGTTAGCACGTACAAAAACAAAACTTAGCTACATATGCCCTATTCCAGATAGTAACTAATCTTTGTTTCTTTCTAACATCCATCTATCCATCCATTCAATGATATCGAATATAGCATAGATATCTATACTAATGTAATAAACACACACATCTTTGTTGCCTAAGATGTCAGCAATTACAGCATATTTTTGAATAATCCTTTTTTAATAAAAAGCCGTACACTTACGTCACGCTTTAGGCTGTATATTTTCACGACATTAAACTTAAGGGGTAAATATTTTGGATAAAAACCCTAATGTGGAAAAGAGACCATAAGTTGCTGCCAACATCAAGGAAGCAATATTGCCGTTGTTTGTCCTTTTGACATTTGCAATTGATAAATTTTTATAATTTCACGCGGATGAAGCCGCATGGGAACAGTTAGTTATGTATAAAGAAGATATGCGTTAAAAACAAAAGGATGTCGGCTGATAGATGTGCAAGATGTATGGAAGAGTATTACTGTAGCGAAAGCGATGAATTGAATATTATTTTAATATTGTTTTATCTATTTGTAACTGCTCTTTATAGATGTAATACAAAGTGATTTCTTATCTATATGTAAATAGTTGTAACTGCGTTAGTTAAAATGTACTTGAAACCGTTGATATTAAACTTTTCAAGTGTCGGTCACGGTAAACTTTCCGATAGTGCGCTGTCATTTAAAGTTATTACTAAATTAATTTACAATAGGTCATCAGATTTTATAACACTTCTATGCGGTCGGGTAAACCCCATCTTATTGCTAACATTGCATAGGAAGGTAAATTTTTTCAGTATAAACAATGCTAAAGATTTCGGAAGAAACAATTTCATTACATAAATCATAGGGGTTTAAATTTTGTTGTTTTTTATATAAATTCTATTTCGCACTGCTATAGTTTTTTACCCGTACATTTCTGTAGCATGAATGGGTCAGCTAGCCCGGTACAATACCATGACCACACAAAAGACAGGCGTAAAGTGGATGCAATTCAGAATTTCGAGCGTGCCGGTTACCTAATATTAGTCCCTTATCCTTATAACTTATTAATATGATGCATAGGTAGGAAAAATATCTACTTTCTGTGCGTTCCTTCATTCGTCGATCAAAGGCAACATAAATGTGACTATTTTTGGCAATGGACGTTTCGCTATTTCAGAGATTTCAGTTTGCTTGGTCGTTTGGCATTATATGTTAAACGTATAGACGAGCCTACATGGTCTATGTGGAATGATTAATACAGACTGAAAATGGTTCATTAAGTCGGCTATTAATTTTCCCTATACTTAAGTGAATACTAACTCGTTATAGGGTAAATTTATTAGGTACAATTACATCCCCCAAAGAGATTTTTATTAGACATTATTAGATAGAGGTTGGATAGTAAATTAATGGAGCAGTATTGTCCTGTAATATTAAGGTTATTTGATTCAACTTATTTTTTAAAATAAGTCTAGTAAACGATCACGGGCTGAATGGATGGACGGATGATATTCTCTTATACATTTGTAGATCTCTTGTTATACTTGTTTAGTTATGCCTTTTGAATTATGTAGAGTCCATATTTATTTCCCTATCATTCATCACCACAAGTATGATATCCTAACACGATCTCGCAAACTATAAATAAACAGGTAACAGCGGTACCAAGAAGTATTATAATATACGGGTAATATTTAAAACAGCGATGGCAGATGTCCAGGAATGTACGTAAACCACTATTAGCTATAAAAATATATTTCCCGGTCTAGAATACATTTATTTTCACGTAAAACTACAAACCCAATATTATAAAACATCTTAAAGAAAAAAGACTGTCAGCGCTGACTAGGCCATAGTCAACCACGCTGGCCTAGTGACTCTACATATGTCTTTGAATTCCTTTGTAAAATGCAAATAGCAGTGGAGTTAATCTTAGTTCTTACTAATATCATAAATGCAAAAAATTTAGATGGATGGATATTTGTTAAAAGGTATCTGCTAAAAGGCTTAGCTGATCTTGACGAAATTTGTGACAGATGTAGAACATAGTCTGGAGGAAAACATAGGCTATTTTTGTTTTTGAGTCGCGAAAGGGTAGTTAAATATAAAAAAAGTTAATTAACCTATTGTTGTTATGTCGAGGTGATTCGTGCATGACTTAATAAGGGCGTTTGGGCAAGTCGCGTGCGTGTTTACTTCATTACGACCAAAATAATGGTCTTGTACTAATCAATTGTATAACCTAATACTACGGCACAGTAATAAACTGTGTGTTCATTTAAATAAAAAGATAGTAAGAAGGAAGTAGTAAGTAGGACGATGGGGACATAAACCAGAAAGTGTTAAGAATGAATGTGGATAGCTGCAAAAGAAAGTATGAATGGATTGTATGAAAGAGGATATGCTTAAGAAGGGAGTGGATTTAGATATGACGGCTGATAGAAATGTATGGAAGAGTAGCACATACTGCCGACCCTCGGTAAGGGATAAGGGCAAGTTGATGAGGATGTAATAAGGTAAGTACTTATATAATTACTGGTAAAACGTCATGCATTGCAATGTCAAAAGTCTTGTTAGAGTTGAAAATTTACCAGAATCCTATATTTCTAATAAGGAGGCGCCTTTAAATAAAGTTTTTAGTTGTTTAAAAAGCACGAAAAATGTGATGAAATACAAAATAAATTTATCCACATAGAGACAATGTTAGAATTGATAGAATTGTTAAGGAATTAAATATGTTACTGTATTAACTTATTAAAACTTTCGTGAGACATTATACTATATGAGTTATAACAAAACTGGTCGGTGCCTACACCGGAGTGTTTTTACGTGAGTTTATCCGTGTTATAACTCATATGTTACTGTATTTCGGAGAAATTAAAATATTTATATTGAATATGGTACATCGGTTCTTTTGTACATTATATGAATAAATAATGATTTTGAAAAATTATTACATTCAGTACTACATACAGTAACTATTACATACAGTTCATAGTAATAGTCTGTCTGTTAAGCCCACTACACACTCTCAGTTTTATCTGAACGACCGGACTGTTCTAACGTGTGTAGATAAAACTGAGACTGAATGGTTTTCAGTATTGTTAGATATTATCTGAATGATCAGACTGTCCAGGTAATACTGTGTGTAGCGGGCTTTAGGCGACTGACGAGAGTGCAATATTTTTTGCACGTGTGTTGCATATTTGTAGGTGCTACTGTATACATAATATTTCCATACCATAGTGAATGTAATTTAAACGTCTGAAACGATATTGACGTTGTATCCTAAAGGTGCGATTGTAAAGGACGGCAGAAGGCAAACAGTAGCAGGGGGTGATGACGGCGCTTTTGCGGCAGACGCAGTGTTGCAGACGGTATCACTTTAACGTATTAATTTGTATGACACTTTTTCCGATACACGACTGCAAATATTGCGTAACTATATCAGTAATTTCACTGTTTTCAGCCATTAATCTACATTATTGTGAAATCAGCAAATGAAAATAAACCTTCGTTTTGCCTACAAATTGTTTGAATGATTCAAATATCTTTAGTTGTAGTTTGTAATTTGAGCTTTGAGTATTTCAAATGTACTTTACTCCGTCATCCGTCAAAGCTGACCCACAAATTTGTCGTCAGTCATTGATGTTATCGTGTCGTATGTCTCTTTGCGACTTCCGTTCGTTAGTGAAGTCGATAATGTGCTCGGATGATTCCAATTTGTGTTTGAACAGGACATAATTATGTTGGAAACATAATCATATTTCTTCATGCCATATATTCATACTTACTAATGTTATAATTGCGAAAGTTATAGTGGATGTATGTTTGTTACTTAGCTTAATAGATCTCGGTGACATTTCACACAAATCTAGAGCCAAGTCTAGAAGAACACATAGGCTACATATTGAGTTTTTATTTAATTCCGCACGGACAATCGCGGACAAACGTTAGTCTGTATAAGTTGCTCAAACATCAATTAGCAACGCCTTACGATAGAAAGTGCCAAATAACCTTTGGTTTAACCACGATTCTATCTTATAAGTGATCATCTAAGAGTCTATTAACTCTAATCTTGGAGGTATTTACGTCTTTGGACTATTGCTGGTTTTGTAAGTAGTAATTGGCCAATTTGTTGATAATTAACCGATAATTCTTATAATCCCTTTGAATTAACCCAATGCTAGTATTTGGATTCGAACCCACGAATAAAAGATTTGTGCGGACACATTAATACTGTTGGCGCCTCAAATATTAAAAATGTTCAGTAATTTTCATATCTTGAATAAAAATGACCAATAATATTAAGAAGAATTATTAATCCAATAGGCAATATCTTATGATAGTTAGATAAAATAAATTACCATTATATTTTCTAAGAATTATTCCTATGTGTTGTATTAGTCCCACGTAAGTTGTGAACGTTTGCGCGGCTCGCTCTTCAAAGAGCGGAGAGCGTCGGGCTCGCGCCAGCAGTGTCACTCCGCCTGCCCTATAACGAACATCGAGGCGAGAACCGGCCGCTGTTCCCGCGAAAACATAGTTCAAATATGGAACGTTTTTTTTATTATTTTTCAAATCTTATAGTGTGCCAGACTTTTTAAAATCCAAAGAGTATTTAATTAATTATGTTTTTATTTGTTTGAAATAATTTAGATAGCTTTTTATGAACTTTCAAATGTGGCAAAATTTTAATGTACTGTTAAGATGTTGAACAAT
>LD700007.1:1535937-1551994 GCA_003118335.3 Papilio memnon | reverse complement strand
TTGACAAATGTAAACATTAAAATAAAGTTTTTATAATTTCACGCGGGTGAAGCCGCACGCGAACAGCTAGTAATAAATATTTTTATTTAAATTCAATAGAATTTATTGGCGTGATTTGGGTTTTATTTTTTTAAATAATTAAAAATTTCAGACACCTATTATTCCAGTTTGTATTTGGCGTTATTAATTAGTATAACGGTGCGTTTTCACTGGTGAAGACATGTTGCACTAACATAAAGTAGGAACAGAATAGAAAGATAAACAATATCATTGAAAATCGTTAATCTACAAATTAATCTAAAAGTAAGGTAAATATACTTTCTAGGATCCTTCGTTGACTAAAGAGATCGCTACTTTTGACGAATTCCGGCCGCTTGCTCGTTTGTCACTAGCTTCCGTCCGCGTGAAAATAAAAAAAAAACAAAAGTATGTCTATGTGCTCTTGTAGACTATACTCTGCATTTATGCCAAGTTTTATCGAGATCCGTTTATTAGTTTAGTTTAAAAATTAACAAAAATCCATCCAAAGGCCGGGAACGCATCTGCAGTTCCTCTGGTATTGCGGATGTCCATGGGCGTCTATGAACATCTTGGTGTTCCCGTTGCTCGTTTGCCTCTCTTATAAAAAAAAAACCATCCGTACATCCGTCTTAACTTTCGCATTTATAATTTTAGTAAGATAAATTAATCTACAAAACAATAATAATGTTTACTGAAAATGCTTGAAAATTAGTAGAAAACTCAAATTCATTCAATCGTGATTATCATTATATTGTGACCGTGGTATATGAAGCCTTGAATCACAGAATAATGATTATCATTATAAAGTTCATTAACACAAGTGATATCATTAAAACAATACGCTACGCAACCTGATATCTTAATTAATTGATTGATTTAATATCGCTTTGTAGCTAATATTTGTACAAAATTGAGCGGCTCCAGTGAAAATATCGCTAGTTGGTTTATTATTTTTTTTCTATTTGTCGAATTACGCACTTATTTAGTCCAATTAGGGTAGATAGAGTTCTAATCACTTTATTATATTTTTATTAACATTGGACAGTAACCTTTTTTTAACGTAAACATTATGCTTTGAGAACACAAGGAAAGAGTTGATATTTGACATGTTTATGAATGGAACATTTTTCTTTGGTCTCATAGTTTTTCATAGTTACACCATAACTTGTTACAACTTAGAGTTTGGTGATGACAAAGACGGATTATTTTGCCATAAATTGATTGATGATGTTAGTTCCCTTTTCATAACTTTAACAACACTAAACTAAGTTTATACTTAGTCATATTTTCTAGTTTACAATCACAACTTTACATACAACTTGTTTCCGTCTAAGTTGACATGTTACGGTTAAATCTTACTTAATGTTATAAATGCGAATGTTTAAGTGGATGGATGGATGTTTGTTAGAATTTATAGCTAAAACGGATCTCATATTTGCATAGATGTAGAGCATAGTCTGGTAGAATGCATAAACTATTTTTTTTTTTAATTCCACGCGGATGGAGTCGCCGGCGAAAGCTAGTAAGAAAATTAGCATTTGTCTCTTTCGGTACTTCAAATTGTTTAGTATTAAAAATTAATTTGTTCGACTAAATAATAGCTTCCATTGCAGTTATACTAAACACACAACGTTTGTTTGATGTGTTAAGTAAATACACTTAGTATAATGCGTAAGGTGGGTTTGTTAAATATTCATTATTTGCTTCTCTCCGAGCGAGATAGTGGCAACACATTCATTGAAGATTCAATAACTATATTATCCGAATGTATCGGTAACTATCTATCGATCTATGCTCGCGGAATTAGAAAAACTTTAATTAGTAACCTTTGCTCTTAATCTATGCCAAATTTCATTGAGATTCGTTCAGCTGTTTAGGCGGCAAACTGTAACAAACATCCATCAAAACTCTCGCATTTATAATATTATTATAAGTAAGAAGTATGTAAGTATAACACCGTATTTCACCTATCCACCGCTGCTACTGGCATGCGGATGATCTCAGGGTTCTCGCGGAAGATCAGCGCTGGTGCCTCATTGAGTGACACCCAGCATTCTAAGCTGAGCGAGGACCCAATCCGGTCAGCATTACAATACTTTTTATAATGTTTTATTTAATTTTTTTTTCCTTTTTTACTTTATTACTGTGTCATGTTTGTTTTTCTTTTGTTATTTATTATTGTGTTGTGTGTTGTCCAGGAATTCATGTTATTTTATTTTATTTTTTTGCTATATAGCAATAAAATAAGGTTCATATATTGTGTGTAACTTAAACAACGAAATAGAATAATAAAAAGAAATATAATTTGCTGAGACACCATGTTGGTGGACTTTTATCTGCCTTGGCCGAGCGACTGACGGAGCTAGCGTCTAGCGGACGAAGTTCGCAGCGTGGTGTTAAATGGCTTGATAGTTTTTGGTTTTTCATTATGTTTCTTTTTCGTTTTTTGTGTGTTTGTTTGTATTTTGAATAGGGTATGATGGGACTGACATATTCTAAGGAACCAAAGTCCCTATAAAAGAGAGAAAAAAAACAATAAAATATTCAAAATAATGTCACTAAACACTATGTCTACAAAACCCTGGCATATTTATTAGATATTTTTTTCTTTATTATAGCCGCCCAAACGATACGATGTAACGTTGTATGCATTCTTTAACTGCTGATTAGCAGCTATTCATAATTAATAAGAAAGAATTTTCCTTGATTATTAAATTCCTTTGAATTCCTCATTACAAAGTTGGCATCTCGGCATCGTTCGATCGGAATGTCTTACTTCATATCATATATTTATAGCTATTATTTAACTTAAACGCATTCTTATTTAAAATCTAACGGATAAGTTTCGATGTTTTCTCAAGTTAAGCAGGTCACACACGTTAGGTTTTGATAGTTTTAAACTTGTACAACTTTAAAGCAAAGTCGAGTTTCATTTCATCGATATGTATACAGTTTTGTTATGTTAAGATGGATGTGTGGGGTAACACTAATGGATAAAATCCGAAATGAGTATATTATAGGTTTGAGAATAGCACCAGTGTTAGAGAAGGTAAGGAGTAAAAGGTTAGCATGGTATGGGCATGTTATGGTGAGGGATGAATCGCATGTAACAAGGAAAACGTTAGTTATGAGTGTGGAAGGGTACACCGGTAGAGGTAGACCTAGACAGAGATGGATGGATTGCGTGAAAGGTGACATGATCAAGAAGGGAGTGATGACTGAGATGAAATATAGAGTTATGTGGAGGACAAAAACCTGTTGCGCCCTACGGGAGTAGGATAAGGAGGAAGATGATGATGTATACAGTTTTGTCACACACGCATTAGTTATGTCCATAGCTACTATGGAAGGTAACACACATTATAGATATTGAAACTTATAGCGTGATATGAAATTACTTAGCGATTCGGAAATTTTACACACGGGTTAGAGTTTATGGTCCCATCTATTATCAGCCCACACATTGCTGTATGTTGGCCTGTTTTATCAATGACAAAGACCGTTTCCGCGTTCTAATATTGAATTTTCAACTTTGACCGAATGGCCTTTTAATACGTTGGTTTTCCATGTAATAAATAAGGTTTACTGTCCCACTCAGAATCGTTATTTAAACATTATTCTAAATATGCTAACAGAGGTTTCTAATACAAAATTAATAATAATATAATTACAAAGTTGAAATATCAGATACCATAAGCTGCATTTCAACTCGCTTCGTTCAGATAACGAACAGCTATTGAACAACTTTCCAGTTTCGAGTTTCAAAGTAAAATAGGAACAGTTCAAACTTGTCTGAAGTATTCAATGAAAACTATGCGTTACTTTGTAGAGCGAATACAAATCTGACAGCCCTATTATAAACATGACAGACGGAAAATACTAGGTTACATTAATGAATAATTCGCTCGTAATATAACGCTTTAATTTTGTAACTAGCTGTTGCCTGCGACATCGTCCACGCATTAAGATAAAAAGTAGCCTATAATATGTCAGTCTATGTCAGCTACCCTTCAGTGAAAGTCCGGTCGAAATCGGCCCAGCCGTTTCGGAGATTGCCCGGAACAAACGCGGCTTGCGGACAGACAGACAATTTTAAATGCGATTTCCGTTATCAGCAACGAAAATACATCATCTTCCCTAAATCTGGAACTTGTCTTTTAATATTACAAACAAACACTCCAATTTTATTATATGTATAGATTAATAATATTTCTTCACTATTAATACCATCGGATTTCGATGATATTTAAAACACAGTCTGGTAGAACGCATAGACATTTTTTTTAAGTCACCGGCAAATCTAACATATCACAAGTTCTTTTATTCATTTAAAATACTCAAGTAAACGTTGCTATAACTTAAAATTAAAATAATGTTACTTAAATATATTAAACTTTACTACATAAACCTCTTCAAACACACCAATCACATTTATTAGCAAGAGGGTTATTGAATTAAATTATCCTTCATACACAAGGGTGTAGCGGACCGAATACATATCGTGAAGCTTTGCTCCATGGAGATTAATTACGACTGTCATTATTATAGTTTGAGCGAGTTTACTGCGGTCGGCCGGAATGATGAGTTACTAACTCCAATAGAATGTGTAACATTTTATGTTATATCTCTAAATTTAGGGTAAAATAAGAGTTTAATTTAGCTTAAATTAAATCCTTAAGTTTGGTTAAAAGAGTTCAAAATTGAATGGGTCTTTGATTGAAAGAGATAGTCAGAAATCATCAGAGCGCATTTTATCTTGGAAAATTCTACGATTCCCACTGAAATCTGGACAGTTTACATTATTCTCATAATTAATAACTCGGGAGCGAAATAAATAATTTTATACTCAGCTTTTTATTGATTTCATGCTGACAAAGCTGGAATTGCGTGAAACAAACAAAACTAAAAACCTTCAGAAAATCACGCAAAAAAAACCTCAAAATTGTGCTCTAACTAAAAGACTACAAATGTTATTAGACATGACTTTTATGATTTAACTAACTTTTTCCTACGACTTCGAATAAAAAACTTAGTATGTAGATATGTTCTTAGGACTGTGTTCTACAACTGTGCCAAATTTCATAAAGATCCATAAGAGCGTGCGCAGACCTGACTTAACTATCGCACAACTGTTTAGTCTCGCTTTAATTCCTATGAGCTTCAATTGGGATGCGCACACTACTCGATTTTTAGCTGGCAAATAAACAGTTGAATTGGCTGCGAAACAATCGACAATCGCACAACAGTTGTGCGAATGTTTAGTCAAAGGTGCGCATTTACTAGCTGTTTCCTTGCGGCTTCATCCGCGTGAAATTATATAATAAAAACGTTATTTTATTGTTTACATTTGTCAAATTATCAATTGCAAATGTCAAAATGACATGACATGATGACAAACCATGGCAATCTTGCTTCCTTGATGTTTGCAGCAACTTATGGTCTCTTTCCCACATTAGGGTTTTTATCCAAAATATTTACCCCCTAAGTTTAATGTCGTGAAAATATATAGCCAAAAGCGTGACGTAAGTGTAGGGCTTTTTATTAAAAAAAGAATTATTCAAAATTATGTTGTAATTACTAACATCTTAGGCAACAAAGACGTGTGTGTTTACGATTTATTATAATAAGTATAGATAATATTAGTATGATTCCTAAAGACTGTTGTTCTTTGAATGACATCAAAAATCTTGTTCGCACAATTCGATTCCAAACAAATGAATTGCGTGACGTAAAAAGTACATTCGCTGATACAAGTAACGATTAATGTGATCGCTATTTTATTGCGGCATACGAGTATGCCGTAACGTTGACACGAGGACCAATTGTGGGGCTCAATCAACATTTACGAGGTCTGAACGCGGCATTCCGACAGCCCAGAGAGAATCGATCCTGTCTAAATACCTCAGTAAATATACACAGGTGACATGAAACCGACACGCCTGCCAATTTCATTATTGGAATTCTATTACCCCATTTCTATTTATGCCTAGTTTAACTTATGGGATCTACTATCTGGAAGTACGCAGTGATTTTTGATAGCACAATCATTCAATCAACACTAATGTACGATTAAAAATAATATGTGTACAGTTTTTGTAGAATAAATTGAATGATAGACAATTCAATTTTAGAGAATGAGTTTTAAAATGCCATGCATAATAGAATACCAATGTCTGTAATTGGAAATCAATTTAAACAGTTCAATCAGTTGGAAGTTATCACCACAAACACGTTTTACATTCGGATATGGTTTAAATGAAGACAGTTTAGTTCAAACTTAGACGCCTTAAAAAATTTCTATAGTTTTACGGCCGAATACTGAAAAATATTATAAAATTTACTTCTTTATCATTAAGCTGTTACATTAAATGTCGTTTCAGTTTTTGCCGTCAGTCCTTTGAAATGTAGATCACATCATATGTAGAATATATTTGACTACTACGGAACTTTTTCAATTTGTAAAGATTTGACTGAGATTTATTGACCCTTTTAAAAACGAATTGTTATGATCGTCGTTTATTTCCTTCGTACATGAACGTTTATTGTTTTTTATTTTTTTTTTAAAACGCCTATCCGTATTTCTCCGACTGTATTTTGCAAGCGAAGGCTTCTACAAGTTTTGTAAAGTTAACTGTACCTTATTGTCCTCAGGAGCCGTGAACGATGTTTGACGACCCAACTCCAACAGCTATCTCCAATGAATCCACGCCGTACGTTGGAGATGTCCACAACTTCTATGTTACTTTCTACGATGTCGCCAAAGATAATTATATTAACCAAACTGGGAACTCCACTGAGGTAAGTTTATATTACACTGGCTTTCTCCCGTGACTCCACCCGCGTGGAATTAAAAAACAAGAGCGAGTAGCCTATATGTTCTTCCAGGCTATCCTATACGTCTTTGCCAAATTTCATAGAGATCCGTTCAGCTGTTAAGGCTACGAACTCAAACATTCATCCATGTAAACTTTCGCATTTATAATATTAGTAAGATTATATTTTCATATGCAATCGTCTTCATTTTATTTGTGGCATTTTATTTGTGACTATAAACACAACGTATTCTGTCTAATTTAGATTTTAAAATCTATCTTTTCTCATTGATCTACTTACCGATGATATAACAGGTTTTGTTGCGCAGAGAAACCAATCTATAATTGTCTTTGAGACTGGCATTGCTATCATAGACAACATAAGCAAACTGAAAACGCGCTTAAACAGAATGCAAAACCAGAAAATAGAGATCAAAATTATCGAACGTTGATTACAAACCGTTCGATATACTGCAATAGGTATACAAATTGATTGGAAGAGGAAAATGCGAACGCATGATAAATTTCCTGCCTCTCGTTACATGTAGCGGTAATTTGAGAAACAAACAATATCGTAATCAGTATGATGTTAAGCTGAATTACCACAATACTATAAATACACTGTATTTTAATGACGAGCTTTTGTTGGTCTTATGGCCGGTTTCCCAGCAATATCTAACCATTCTTTAGTGTTTTTGGTTCGATAACTTTATGAAATGAGTTACCGAACTACGTAACTTGACATACCATTGAAACTTAGGTCAACTTAACACTAACGAATCACTAGGTAATAATAAAATGGAAACTTTAGCAACCCAGCATTCGTTTTGTTGTAATTTAAATTACGTTAGGTACTTAATCAAAGTAAAATTGGGGTTATATTTAATTTTCTTGCCAGTAAATTGCTAATAGACTAAGATTTAAAACTCCGCAATTTATCAACGTGGCATTAAATAAACGTAGTCTATAAGATGCCCAGATACATCAGTTACCTTTCAATAAACGTCTCGTCTTTGGTCCAGTTTCTTCAGATTACTTGAAACAAACACGGACTTACAGCCAGACAAGCAGTTTAAAAAGTATTATAGTTATTTAATAGAAGTATATTTGCGACCTGGTGTGTGAATTTTTTTGATATTGTAAATAGACGCTGTAATTTTATTAACTGTACTATGTAGGTATACCAATCATTCATACTACCATGGTGGCGGCAAGTGCTGTGGACGGTGTTGTTCGGCGGCATGGTGGTGGTCGCCACCGTCGGCAACCTCGTTGTCATCTGGATCGTCCTTGCTAACAAGCGCATGAGAAGCGTCACCAACTACTTCTTGGGTATTAAAAGATTTACGTTTAGTTGATACAGCATTTATTCGAATATCAAGTTGAAATATTTCAGTAATAGACAAAATCGTCAAAACAATTTGGGATGCAAGTTGTATTTCACAAAAATAATTATCGCTGTACGGATGGTTTAAGCGCAGTTAAGCGACATATTCTCCGTAACGTCATGAAGTGTATAAGAATTGAACTCAATAAAATAAAAACATTTTATTCCTTAAAAGTATTGTCCGAAATGAACTAAATTTTTGCTGAATTGAACACAATGCTAAGTTATAAATTGTTTTATGTTTTTTCGCTGTAGTAAATCTGTCTGTGGCTGACGCGATGGTTTCGACATTGAACGTGACGTTCAACTTCACATACATGCTATACGCGGACTGGCCGTTTGGACATTTCTACTGCAAGTTCAATCAGTTCATTGCTGTTGTCAGCATATCCGCCTCCGTCTTCACGTTGATGGCTATAAGTATAGACAGGTAAGTGGTTTCTAAATATTTTAGAATTGTACGAATCTGAGATTTATTGGCGCACTCTAATTAATCAAGGAGTCCATTAGTGTATATTTTTCTATATAGACTTATAAGTAAAGACAGAAAGAACAGAAAAGACGACATTTGAAAAATAATATTTCCTTTT
Source organism: Papilio memnon (assembly GCA_003118335.3). Classification (NCBI taxonomy): domain Eukaryota; kingdom Metazoa; phylum Arthropoda; class Insecta; order Lepidoptera; family Papilionidae; genus Papilio; species Papilio memnon. The sequence continues at coordinate 1,543,184 of LD700007.1, read as the reverse complement.
TCTCCAATCTCCTTGTTCGATTACTCTTCCCAACATTTGCATTAAGTCTCCTACACTTGCTTCTTCAGGAGAAACTCAGTTACTTACCGTCTACTTCACGCCTGTCTTCTATAAGGTCTTAAAATTTCAGCGGTGGCCCATTCGGCAAGAAATTTAATTAAGGGCTTTTCTCCTGCTAAGTACAGCATATGTTAGTAATATGGACTGTTGTAGGTACGTAGCCATCATGAGTCCCCTGCGCCCACGGCTGGGGAAGCGGGCGACCCTGGGCATAGCCGCCGCGATCTGGGCCGGCAGTTCTGTACTCAGTAGTCCCAACATCGTGTTCTTTACCACGGAGATGGATACACTGCCAGACGGCAGCACAAGGTATGATTATGTTCTACTTCTCCTAAATTTTCAACTTCTTTTATAATTTATATATTTTTTTCCTAATACGGTTTTATTGTATTTTTATTTTATTTCTAGACGCGTGTGTTTCGCCGAATGGCCTGACGGAATGACGACAAGATCCCTGCAGGAATATGTGTTAGTAATCTTTCTATTCGCATTACTTAGGACGTATCTAAGATTAATGTAAAGGTTAAAAGATTAGTGCGATAGAGGTTAAAAGCAGTTAATATTGGAGTTATGCTTCATAGATTAATATTTGTTAAAATCGAAATTATACTTACGTAATAAAATATGAAACTTTAAAATATTTGTTTGAATCGTGAGATGATTTTCAACTAATGACTACAAACATAAAATATACCGAGAGATTTTGGCTCTTTGCCTATAGTTTTCGGACGTGTGAAAAGTGCAAAATAGTTAATTATATTTCCTGTAAACATTATTTAAGAGGAGTAATATGAATTAAAAAAATAAAATGCGTTAATTCTTGTTTTACATTTTTTAATATTTATGTGCGATTTCAGATATAACGTGGCTTTCATGATATTGACATATTTTCTTCCAATTATTTCGATGACGTACACGTATGCGAGGGTCGGCGTCGAGCTGTGGGGGTCTCAGTCGATCGGGGAATGTACTCAGCGGCAACTCGACAACGTCAAGAGCAAGCGAAGGGTAAATTAAGATTTTCTAATTCCATCAACGTTTTTTTTGGATTACGAACTTACGAATAGAAGCAGTGATTAATCTTATAAAAATATCGCATTTTTAATAAGTTCATAGATTAATGTAATTTACTAATTAACACCCATTGCTCAAATATAACGTGTATTGATATTTCATACTTTAAACAAATCATGGCGCGTAAAGAAAAACTTGGTCAACGTCAAAATAATTCTTTTATTAAAATCCAAGCAAAATTATGTGTGGGTGAGGGTAGATTGAAACTAATATTAATTTATACAGGTGGTGAAAATGATGATAATCGTCGTGGTAATATTCGCTGTCTGCTGGCTACCCTTTCACGTTTACTTCGTAGTGACTTCATACTACCCGGAAGTCGTCAACTACTCACATATTCAGGAGATATATCTGGGCATCTACTGGCTGGCTATGAGCAACTCCATGTATAATCCCATCATTTATTGTTGGATGAATTCTAAGTAAGTTCCTTTCTTTTGTGTTGGATTAAAGCAATGGAACTTTAAATCCTCAATCCTGCATCAACAATTTTAAACTGCATTTTTTTTCCATTTAATTAGTTCACATGTTTTTCGATAGTGTCATAGTATATCTTCTTGTCTATCTATTTTTACAGATTCCGAAGAGGATTTAAGCAATTCTTCTGGTGTTGCGGAGTTTTCGGCAATGGTGGTCTGAGTAGACACAGAGCTTTTGGTCCTGATCACTTGGACAGATCGCTTCGTTCGCTTTCGCCGAGTCGAAAAAATGGAACGAGTACTTCATTTTTAATATTAATACATATAGAAATTTTAAATTGATCTACCTACACAAAATTTCTTTTTTTTTTAATTCAAATTCAACCTTTACTCAAAAAATCTTATGTTTCTTTTTTTACCTTGAAATTGGCGGCCTTTTAACATATTTTTTGTGTACTTTTCTGTGTACCCTTTCTATGTCATGGACTAGAATATTCTTCTCCGTAGGTTTATTCAAGGCTTCAAGCAAAACAACAAAATTCATCAAAAATCCACCCGGCACTCCTCATTTGCTGCATGCAAATAAAATTCACAAGTAGGGGACTTCCGGACGCCAACATTTCAGTTGGTAATTTCTTCATTATTAAAGTATTTTCCCAAAAAGCTTTTGTTTTCTAAAACATCTAGATATGTCAGAGATGCTTGTATACAGGCTTTTATAGTCAAGATAAATGTTATTCATACTTTTTATAGTTTCTTGAGGTTTATCATATATTACCTTCCCGCTACCACTCTATTACACTCTTTTTTTTTTCAAATATCCTACAAAGTATAATTTTATTTTATATCATCGTCAGGTACTATCAGAATGTCGATGCACAGCACGTACAATAATACATTGCTGACCAGTGCCTGACATCGGCGCGGCGCGTCAACTTCGCACGGCGACTGCGGACAGAATGACGCGCAGCATCATAATCCTAACGTGGAGCGGACATGGATATGACGTAAGCCGAGCGCCCCGCGCCCTGCTCTCACGCCGCACGATCTCTATGGCTAAAATTATCCAATTAGAATGCGTTCCGTTAATTTTAAATAACTGTCACTGGCATCCAAATTCCGTTATACACTATCTTGTAAATATTTTGATGTAATTGGTGTAAAGGACCAAGCTTGGCATTACTAAAGATATTCGTGGACAATTGACTTAAATTTTAATTAACATTTAAGATTACACACATGGCGGTCTAAATAAAGACGTTAGTAATAAGATTTGTGTCGGTAAAACTGTGTAAATATTCAATGTATAATTATATCTTTCTACTGAAGCCAAAGATAGCGCTACTGAAAATATTTTGGCTACAGGGCATTTAATCTGTGTACATATTCGCATTTTTCAAACAATTTTCACCAGGTAGGCATTTAAAACATTAAATTTATCTTTACAAGTTTAGAAGTATAAAAATAATGTATTTTTGTACAATAAAACAATGTAGTATCCTGTTTGTGCTATTTCTTTTGAAGTTTCATATCTTATTGTGAAAGAACGCAAGCTTCTTGATTGCGCATAGAAAATGTAGTTTTAAAAATCGTTCTTGGAATAAAACATTAAATAATTTGAATTTTATGAATATTTAATAATGTAAATAAATCTACCCTTAATTTTATTTTAGGTTAAGGATCGTTTTTTTTACAATGTATAAGTATGAAATTGATTTATTTAAAAAAAACTGTATTAATGACATTAAAGTTTAAAAAAACAATTACGTTTTATTTTGTATCCAAACATTTAATTAATATTGTATTATAATGTATCGTAGAAAATTATTAAAAAAACAGTTCATTCTTTTTAATAAATGTCAACATAAATCTAAATAAATTATGTGAATATAAAAGTGTTTCATTTAAATACTAGTTTTCGCCCGCGACTCCGTCCGCGGGGAATTAATAAAAAAACAAAAGTAAGTAGCCTATGTATTCTTCCAGATTGTCCTCTACATTCATGCCAAATTTCATCGAGATCCATTCAGCCGTTTAGGCTACAAACTCCAACAAACATCCATCCATCTAAACTTTCATTTATAATATTAGTAAGATTATTTGTATAATTTTTTAACCGATAAGAGTGATCTAAAGGAATGTATAAATAAAATTATGAAACGCTCGTAAATAAAAAATGCTATAGAATTTAAAATTGCTTAAATACGCTAATTTACCTTTGACAGTTTAACAAATAATAAAAAAGGCACAGAACTCGATAGCGTACTTCACATAACTGTGTGCAAACTGAAATGCGATTGAAACTCGAAATCTGTATTGTTCTCAGCGCTTGTTTTCGGTGTAATGCGATGCATTGTGTAAATGTGTTCTACGAACTTGTGCTACGAAATTTGCTACGAACTATGCTACGAAAAGATTTACTTGTTCACATAGGTTTGTGTGTTTGTGTAAGCGCATTGGACTGTGCAATGTATGTTATGACTATTGTTTGACCGACTTTGAAAACTAGCGAGTTAACGTTAGTGAGAATGCGCGTAAAATGAATTAAACTTCGGTTTGTAGTTTAGTAAACTCATAGCGGTAATATCTAATTTTTTAAATACAACTAGTAGGTGCAGTTTACATAATTCGTAGAAATTTAATCACTAAAATTAGGGTTTTAACCCGCAACATCCAGGTGAAACAATATTTCCTTTATAACTTAGTTTCCTCAAGAACAATTTTTAGAAAATAGTTATCCTAATTATTTTTTTTCCCAGAAATACGTGTATTTACTACAATAATATGACATCATCACAAACCAAAGGCATATCAATCCCATAGTGCTACTCTTAGTGTTTAAGAAACGAGCTGGCATAATTGTACAGCCGTTTCGGATTCTCCTAGTTTAAAACAGTAAAATTTATAATCTCATGTATATTTATTGTTGTATACTTGCTGTTGCTCGCGTCTTCGCCCGCCTGAAATTAAACAAAATATAGCCTATGTTACTCACAGATAAATTACCTTTCTAATGCTGAAAGAATTTTTAAAATCGACCCAGTAATTTTTACGTGAATCGAATACATACAAAAATATCATTCCTCTTTATAATATTAAGTATAGATTAAATACAATAACACGTTAAAATAGAGATAATATTTTACAACGCTCTTAACCTTGTAAAATTTACACTTATTTAAAGGCGGTTTCCGAACTACCTTTAACAATTCAATACTGCTTATGGTTCGATAAATTCATAAAAAGAGATTCCGAACCGTAACTCGAGTTAAACCGTTGAAACTTATGTTAACCTAACACTAATGAATCCATATCTATATTGTTGAGTACAAAATACAACCTCTTTGGCTGACAAGCAGTACGAATACAGCCAAAGAGGTTGCATACTGGCCACCAAGACGTTTGCACGATTAGTTAGAAAAAGAATAAGGAAAGTGTCGCGAAAATATGTAGTCTAGTAATTTGTAAATAGTTATGTAAATAAGTTGGAATAAAGTTTATTTTATAAAAAGAAGAAATATTTTGTTTTGTATTTTTGGCTGCCGCGCTGTCGTTGACAAGTTAAACAATATATTAATATTATAAAGTGGGAAGATTTCATTTTTTTATACGTATTGAAATAACTCAAAAACTACTGAACCGACTTTAAAAATTCTTTCACCATTATAAAGCTGCGTGATCATTGTGTAACAGGCTATGTTTTTTTAATTTAGTGAAGACGAATGCGAGCAAAATGATAAAATATATGCAAAGTTCAGAAACCTAGCATTAGTGTAATCATAAATTAGTTTGGCGTCGATTAATTATTTCAGTGATAAGTTATCGAGTATCGCTGGAATATTATTAACAAGCTAGTGTAGCGGAAATTCCGCGGCAACGTTAAGTAAATATCTTTATTACAATAACTTAATATGCTCCAACTACCAGGTTGAAGTTAATTATCGCAACATCAACCTCAAAATATCAGATTATTCAGTAGTCTCTCTCATTAAAATTACATAGCTATTATATACGCTTAAAAAGATAACTTCTGTCTTCCAAATCCATTTGCCACAATTCATATAGAAATAATTTGAAGTTAAAGATATTCTCTTTAACAAACCCCGTCATTTTTAACTTATCGACGAATCTTATTAAATTTTAATGTACAGTCAGTACAGTAAACATTTACAAAGGTATAAACTTGCAGATGCATTCGATTTTAAAAATATGCATTCATGTATTTGTTCCTATGCAACCATGAATAAATGTTATTGGATACTGTATTCATCAATAACATGTATTAATTCTTATTATAGGATACAATTTTTTAAAGTTTTGTAAATGAACACATACATCCGGCTGACTGTACCTAATTTTGTCTAATTTTAGTTATAAAATGTTGTTGATTTTGATAATTTTGGATGAGAGTAATTATATTTTTAGCTGTTCCTGTGCGGCTTCATCCGCGTGAAATTATAAAAACTTTATTTTATTGTTTACATTTGTCAAATGTCAAAATTCAAATGCACAAATGACAACTAAGGTCTTTGACATTGACAATCTTGCTTCCTTGATGTTGGCAGCAACTTATGGTCTCTTTCCCACATTTGGATTTTTATCCAATTTATTTAAGCACTAAATTCAATAGCGTGATATATAGCTTAAAGCTTAACATAAGTGTAGGGCTTTTATTAAAAAGAGAATTATTCAAAAATATGCTGTAATTGCTGACGTCTTAGGCAACAAAGAAGTGTGTGTTTACGCTTTATTATATTAGTATAGATTAACTTTTTATTGTATTAATATTGCATTAGCTTGGCCACTTAGTAAGTTGTAGTAAAATTGTGACAGTACAACTTGCAACATTAGTTAACTGGCACAACACCGCAAACGAGAAGTTTGTCGCCAGTTAAATGGACGAGGAGTTTACACAGCTAAATCACAGCTCTATCAAAACTTTGCTGACCGCTATTCGACTAACATTATATTCATTATATTTACAAATGAATTTTAATTAAATAGATAACAATGAATTTTAGTTTAAAAAAATCGACATTCTGATCAACTGTTGTTCGAAAAAAATGCTATTGGAGTTTATTATAATATAATAAAAATGTTTTTCACCATGACACCAAAATACGCAAGAATTTTAATAAGAACGAGCTGTCGCCCGCCAACTTCATTAGCGTGGAAATTTTAAAAAAGGTCGTCTATAATATTCCCGCGTGCATCTAATTTTTTTTTTATACGATGAGATGGCAAACGAGCAAGCCGCCACCTAAATCCGCCGAAATGGCGGAGCGACCGCTGCCCATACACATCCGCAATTGCAGATGCGTTGCCTACCTATAAAGAGGACATTTCCCCTTCCTATGCATCTCCTCCACCGTCAAATCCACTTACCCATCCAAACCTTTCCTTATAAGAAAAGGGCGAAATGGGAAACGGACTAAAGTTGGGCCTCCGGCACCACACTCATCAGACGAAACGCGGAATTGCTCCCGCTTCACGCCTGTCTTCTGTGTGGTCGTGGTATTGCACCGGGCGAGCCGACCCATTCGTGCTAAGATGTTAAAGCGGGCTCTACCACTGTTTTTACCAGCTACCTTCCAATCAAAGTCCCGTCCAAATCGTGAGATATCCAGAGATAGCGGTCCGGTCGCTATTTTGACAGCGCGAAATTTAAAATAAATTTAGTTTATAATATGCCCG
>LD700007.1:1480810-1518005 GCA_003118335.3 Papilio memnon | reverse complement strand
GTTAAGTTGGTATCGGTGAAGTGTAAATTGCGTGCGAAAAGATTTTTTTCTAATTTACTGTAAGTGTACATGAAGAATTATTATTTGATAATAAAATAAAAGACAAAATATAATTCTTAGTAAGATAACGATAGCAAATAATTATTGAAATACTAAGAAAATTGACTTATATTTTCCTCCAAGATAATATCAAAAGGGAATAAAGCGTTAATATATTATTTCATACTGTTTCTCCGAACACCGACATCGCTACCGGATGTATCTGATTATCTGCAGGAAGGTATTCTGCACGAAGAAATCGACTAATAATTCCTTTATTATATTGTGTTTGTAGAAAACAAGTCGAACACATATAAGAAATAAAATCCTGAGTACCATCTTGAAAAAAAAAACCCAGCCGTATAAAATACAGTTTTTCACGGGCGTCGAATCCGCTGCTCCTTTGCCCCCTTCAACTATTAAAAAAATAAACTTTCCCAGGGAGGCTTTCATCCTTTTTGATGAAAACTCCATCAAACTTGTCAAATATAGCTTATCGTTTATTGATCGTATTTTTTGGTAAGTAAATAAATACCCGAATTCATTGTATAGCGGATAAACTAAAAATAGCTGCGTGAAAGAATGTACCAGGACAACATAACATGCGACATCGGTTGGCAAAACGCCACATGCGTTTGTTGCATGAGGTTAAATCACGATAATTTTTTAACTTTATGCAATACCTAAACCTATATTTCTTTAAATTAATATTACAGTTTATATCCCAGTATTCTTAAATACTACAATTGCAACAAATATTAGATAAGTCCATATATCTATTATCTATCTATATATCTATTTTATGTACAATATAGTATAAAAAAAATATGTTTAACATAAAATCATCTCAATCAACTCAAATTACTTTTAAGGTGTGAAAGGCATTAAACAAAATCAAATGCATAACTTCATCGTAAATTTTTATTGCATTATTACTTTAATTTGAAATTAAAGTCATATGATTTTGTTTTGTTTTTTACTTATACACGAGACAGATAATATAGACAGATAATATATAACAGATCACTCCGAAAAGGATACAAAAAAAAGCAAATGCCTACAACCAACCGTGAATTTAAAAATATATTGAAGAACATTATTACTATCGTATAGAAAAATATAGATATACTAGCTTTCGCCCGCGAAGAATTAAAAAAACAAATGTTAGTTATGTGCTTATATGTTCTTCCAGACTATCCTCTACATCTATACCAAATTTCACTAAAATCCATTCAGCCGTTTAGGCTACAAACATCCATCCATCTAAACTTTCGCATTTATAATATTAGTGAGATTAAAAGATTCACCGTAGAGTATATCTTCGAAAACCGTATAAAAGCACATGAAACAGATAAGCGCGTCGTACCTGGAAATATGTTCAATGACTGCATGAATAAGCAGATCGGATATAGCGAGTGCAGCAGTGAGAATCTACTGCAATATTCATTTTATTACAAAATGTTTGACGCAAAACAATACTTCCAGTTGTACTTCAGGTACAGACAATGTTAAATGCATCTTGTGTGTGCTAAAATATATTTTAGACTCTATTTTATCAAAGAGAAATAGGAGCATGTTTTTATACATGTTTTACGACAATCTAAACTCACAGGTAGAAGGTGAATTACATTTGCACAAATAACAGGAAGGAAATCAAGCAATCACTGATAGTGCATAAATTATATTTAAATCAAATCGTCATTTAATGATAAACGCATAAATGCAAGCAGATAAAAAATAAATTACACAAAATTTCTGATATAAAATGCATTTTACGTCAACCGTGTTTATTGCGTTGTTCATTCTTGAACGATAAAAACAGCACACCTTCGCCGACGGACTCTCCAGTGGCAGTTGTATTGAAGCAGAAGTTAATTCGCCCCTTTTCAAACGGGAACACATTAGGAAAGTCCATCAAGTTTATTGTGATGTTCGCTAAAGTATACTTGCGCTGGAACAGAAGACAGTCTGGCAAGTCTTTTGAAGTAAGCTCAAAGTAAGTATTACCTCTACGAGTGTTTTTTGTCGCAAATCTTCTATCAATCCAACAGCAAAATCAAATGAATAGCAAAACATTAAGGTAGATAAATGGAAAATATTAAAAATGCGCGCACACCTTTAACTAAACTATCACACAACTGTTAGGTTGCGCTTTGATTCCTACGAGCTTATATGGAGGTGTGCACACTACTCGATTTTTAGTTGGACAAATGGGCTGCGAAATATTTGACAATCGCACAACAGTTGTGCGATAGTTTAGTCAAAGGTCTGCTCTAACTTTCATTTCATCGCTTATTTTACATGAAATATAATATTTTACAAAAATATTAACTACATCACATTATGCGAGAAAAAGTGTTTTACAAGATGTTTTTGTTTGAATTCATGCGTTTTAATGTAATTAGCAGTTAATTAATATTGGTTTAAAGTCAAGCCGCTTATTGCATACGTGACCTTATACTTACAGCTTCTATTGGACAAGCGACGCCCGCCGCAGCTGCGACCTTGCCGATGTAAGGATCTCGGTCAAGGAAGTCACACAGCTTGTAATGAAACTCGATGAAAGATCGCTTGTACACATTGCGACGGAATTCATAGAAGAATATATGGGCCTGAAAGAATCAAGAATTTAAGAAATGTTTGTAGTTTTCTACTATTTTTTTTAACGTTTATAATTACCGATACGTTATTGTTGACACTATTTGTTGTTTCAAACTCCAAATTACCATAGTATTCACTTCTTCTTCCATACCGCGTTACGTTGGCAAATGCAAATTTGACATATTTTGGATTATAACTCACAATATGAGATCTTTCAAAAGTCACTTTTAAAGACTGTAAAATGAAAAGTGCATGCAGTTTTCAATTAAAACAAACTTTGCTACAATACCTCTATATTTCATGGAATTAATGGAATGTCTTTGTGCTGTGATATTCCATGTTTTTTTTTGTATTACAGTTACTTACAAATATGCTAGCAATCCATATAATAAATATACACAACTTCGTAATCCACGACATTATAACAAAAGGTCAATGTTACAAATCGAAGTCAAGTAACAAATCACTTGTCTAACATATTTATGTTTTACATTTGTAATACGTTTTAGAAGTACAACAAAACAAAATACGCAGGGTAATTGAGTAACAATAATGTGATATTAATCTAAATATCTTTACATTGTGCGTACATTTAATGTTGTTTTAATTTGAACAACGCAGAAAATTCTAGATAATGTAGCTATCATTTATTGAGTAAATAATGAACATTACATTTTGTCACTCTAAGAGCGTGCTCACACCCAAAAGTAAACTATCGCACGACTGTTTATTCTTGCTTTGATTCTTATGAGCTCAATGGAGGTGCGCACACTACTCGAGTTTTAGTTGTGCAACTAAACAGTTGTATTTGCTGCGAAACAATCGACGATCGCACAACTGTTGTGCGATAGTTTAGTCAAAGGTATGAGCACGCTCTAATTCGAAATTTGAATTTTAAAATTATGAATAGTTAAAATAGAATAGACCAGAATAGACACAATTCTATTACACCCACACATCTTTGTAATAATATACATAAATCCGAAATAGATGGATGTATGTTTTTAGAGTTTGTAGTCTAAACTGCTGAACGGATCTCGATGAAATTTGGCACAGATGTAGAGGATAGTCTAGAAGAACATATAGGCTACTTGCTTTTGTTATTTTTAATGCACAGACGAAAACTAGTATATTATTATATCACACATCTCTGAGAATCATATGAGGTGATAATGACAATATAAATCTTTCGACAGTAGAAACTGACAATAACGACGATGCTTCCGACACGAACTGTGGTCTATGGTAATAAGTTTGGCCGCATGTGGGTCGCCTTATCTTGCGCCATAAATTGTCGAGTCCCTCTCGCGACATTTGCAGCCTTAACTTTGTTGTCGTAATCACTACTAATTTTTTTTTGTACGAAATAAAATAGTAATTACATACACTTTTAACATGTTTTTGTTTCTAAGGTTGTTGTCGATGTATTTCATAAGCCAACAGTTGCAACAAAACAATATTCAATTATATCACAATATCAACAACATAATTATTTACTCTAATTTGATTAAAAATTAGTAGAACATTCAACGTAAAGATTTCTAAAAATCTCAATTTTCAAAGTTCATTAATCGGAGGCTATTCGATTAAAATTTCGGCGCTTCGAACAACTGCTCCCGATTATAAAAGGAAGCAATTAAACTTTTTACTCAATTTATCATTACATTTAGATTATCTTAGATAGTGACTGATCATTGAAAGAATAAGTTTTTTATTTTTTATTTATTTATTTACAATAGGAAGCCAACGTATCACATGAAATAGATTATGTTTCATGAAAAGTTAGGTAGATATAATGGTTTCCTTCAAGTGTTATAAGCGAAGACGAAAATTAAAATCTTATGTCGATATCAAATTGCTACGACATTGCTACGCCGTAGGGTCAACACGATGTCTCGATCACGTCGCTACTTCGTAGTAGCAGTTTAGGACATCAGTGAAAAAATTGAAAAATGTGAATTACTTTGAGTTTTCAGTAATTTTTCGACGTCATTAAATTACTAGTACTATAATAAATAAATCATACAATAGGCTAGTGAATGATATGAAAATAACCGCTCAAACATTATTAAACGAATATAGAACTGAGAAAATGAACTATAAATGTAATATAAACATTTGATCATTATTATTATATGTAAACTGGATTTGCCTGAGATTTCGTAAGCGCAGAATTAAAAAAAAACAACTTAATAACATTCTATATGTTCTAGACTTTGTTCTACATCTGTGTCAAATTTCATCAAGATTCTATGAGCCGTTTTGGAGAAACGTATTAACATTCATGTGTCCATCTTATCTTTCACATTTATTTATATTAAGACTAGTTTTCGCCCGCGACTCCTTCCACGTGGAATTAAAAATAAATAAAAATGAGTAGCCTATGTGTTCTTCCAGACTATCCTCTACATCTGTCCCAAATTTCATTGGAATCCGTTCAGCCGTTTAGGCTACAAACTCTAACAAACAACCATCCATCCATCCATCCATCTAAACTTTCACATTTATAATATTACTATAGAATAATATTAGTATAGATTAGCACAACCATCATCTTATTCTTATTAATACTATAAATGCGAAAGTTCAGATGGATGGATGTTTGTAAGAGTTTGTAGTCTCAACGGCTGAACAGATCTCGATAATATTTGGCATAGACGTAGAGGATAGTCTGTAAGAACACATAGGCTACTCACATTGTTTTTTAATTCTAAGCGGACAGAGTCGCGGGCTAAAACTAGTAAATATTAATTTAAAATCGATCGGTTACGAAAGCCTTTCAGCGACGCTGTCATATATCACTTTTAGTGCCGGAAAGAATCTAATAATAGTACTTTTATTGAAGTCGGAGCTATTTGAGCTCTCAATATAAACGTCCGGTCCATCGGGCAAGCTAAACGCATTTCCAACATACCAGACTCGATCACGAATAAATCGAATAATGCTGTCTTTAACGCAATTGAATTTTAAAAAATAAGAAAAGAAAACACAATCTTACATTCTAAATAATTATATGAATACTATGTAAAGGGAAAACATTATTTATTTAAAGGATATCTCACAAACGGATCAACGTGAAATTCAACACAATTAAACTTATAATACAGAAATGAATAAAATAATTACATCGTCATAAATCATACTAATATTATAAATGCGCAAGGCTAGATGGATGGATTGATATTTATTAGAGTTTGTAGCCTTAACGGCTGAACAGATTTCGATTAAATTTGGTATAGATGTAGAGGATAGTCTGGAAGAACACATAGGCTACCCACTTTTGTTTTTTTAATTCTACGCGGACGGAGTCGCAGGCGAAAACTAGTCATGTCATATTTAGATAACTACGGCCACTAAAATTACCACATACTATTACCTGTAATGATTACCAATAAAATATTTGTATTAAGTAATTTTACAAGACAAAATGTAAAATCCATTTAGAAATGTAAAATCTAATACAGAGCGTTCCTTGACAATTCGCGCGTATACATTTTTATAGCATTATTTAAAACACTTTAAGCCATTTTCATTCTATTTTAATTAAAAAGTTGTTCTAGTTGAGATTTATTTCAGTCTTTCTTTTGTTTTTTAAGAGCTCGAGCAAATTCTATTTAGTAACAGTTGAAACAGAAACAAAATAATGTTTCCAGATATCTAGACTATTATAATTAAAGCGTAAACATACACTTCTTTGTGACGTAAGATCTCAGCAATTACAGCATATTTTTGGATAATTCTTTTTTTAATAAAAAGCCCTACGCCTACGTCAGGCTTTAGGCTATAAATTTTCACGCTATTAAACTTAGGGGGTTAATAAATTGGATTTTATCCTAATGTGGGAAAGACACCATAAGTTGCTGCCAACATCAAGGAAGCAAGATTGTCAATGTCAAAGACCTTAGTTGTCATTTGTGCATTTGAATTTTGACATTTGATAAATGTAAACAATAAAATAAAGTTTTTATAATTTCATGCGGATGAAGCCGCAAGCGAACAGCTAGTGTTTAATATTACTGCATCTAACCTAAAAAAATCTTAAAAAGAATATATTTCTATTGTTATCTAGACATCTGGAGTAACTTAAACGACTTCAGACTTTGAAGAGTTTGGCTGTTCAATTAAAAATTCGTAGTTAGAACTGTATATATACGTCAGAGAGGTACAGTCCGTTGTTTTCTAGGTTTTGAGGCGGTTAAAACAAATACCAAAAGAAGACCCTAAATATAAGACCCTTAAATCTACCTAATTAATAAGGTGTACCTATATTCCAAGTGTTCAAAGTAAAATGAAAGAAATGAATCTTTAAGAGATCTTTACTTTCGGAAAATAATAACCACTGATGATAAAGTGTCATTTACATTGTCGACTTTTGGTGACAGTCTATTGTGAAGGCAATGACTAATGAATCATGAAGTAACACTTTTTACATTCAACATTAACTTTTGCGCTGCCGCAATCAAAGCCATTAAACACGTAAATAGTTATCACTTAGTTTGTTAATTTTAATGTACACTAAGGGTTCTCTTAGCGAGATTACTATGATTGCGGTAAGATAAGTGTGGTAGTAAGTGTAGTCGAGTTATTAAGTTATATTATGGTTAAAATTCGATAGTGATATAGATAAAAATATTAAATAAAGTTAATAGTTGGCGAAGTTGTACGATCGAGTTGAGATATTAAAAAGTTTCAAAACTATTTTAGCGTTTTAAGATCCGAGGATTTTTACTAGCTTATATTTCTAGATATATTTTATATTTATTAACAAGTAAATCGATACGATTTCCTTTTATTCTAGTGCCAGTACCCACATCAAACTCCAATTTGTTTATCTTACTAATATTATAAATGCGAAAGTTTAGATGTATGGATGGATGTTTGTTAGAGTTTGTAGCCTAAACGGCTGAACGGATCTCAATGAAATTTGGCGACGTAGAAAATAGTCTGGAAGAACACATACGCTACTCGCTTTTGTTTTTGTTTTTAAATTACACGCGGACGAAGTTGCGGACGAAAGCAAGTAAAAGAGAAATTCGTAAGATTAAGGGCCGCTATTCACGGACGGCTACTTGATGCAAATAAGCATATCACTGGACAAAGCGAACTTTAACAATTTAATTTATATTTCCATGTCTTTCAGTGCAAAATTAGTAAGTAAAAATATTAAAAATACCAATTAACATAGAGTCTATTTTATTATCGTTACTAAATAGTATTTACAAAACAAAGAGCAGAGCCGCAAGTAAAGCTTGTATATAATAAATGTCAAACGATTTCAGTAACCCTTCTAATCCCGCTGGATAAAATGAGGGGTCGAAGGTCCTCTGCCTGAAGCTCCGTGTTACAAATTTAATTAATTCCTCGCAATTAACCGACGCACCATAGACACTAATCGTTCACGATCTTATACAAATACTCTTTTACGTTAAAATTATTTTTTAAAAATTGTCAAAGCTTAACGAGATTGGTTCTAAAATTCTTAATTGCATTTGATTTGACGGGATCATCTGCTGGCATAACATAGGTGTACACACGGCTTTATATATAGATAATTATGAGACCACTAGCTTTCGCCCGCGACTCCGTCCGTGTGGAATTAAAAAAAAACAAAACCAAGTAGCCTATGTGTTCTCCAGACTACCCTCTACATCTATGCCAAATTTGAACGAGATCCATTCAGCCATTTAAACTACAAACTCTAACAAACATCCATCCATCCATCCATCAAAACTCTCGCATTTATGTTAGTAAAATTTAAATATTAGAATCGACATTAGCCCTATGTACTAAATGCGATCACGAATAGTGGTGAGAACGTGTCCGTAACTTCATCGACAAAAGTATTAGATTTGTGGAACGCACTACCGTAAAGTACACCAACAAATGTCATACAATTTTTTGTCGAAGACCGCTAGTGCCAAATAAAATAAATTGTAGTAAATCTATACTAATATTATAAAGAGGAAAACTTTGTTTGATTGTAATGAATAGGCTCAAAAACTAGTGGGTCGATTTTAAAAATTCTTTCACAGTTAGAAAGGTAATTTATCTGTGAATAACATGAGCTATGTTTTTTCATTTCGGACACGGACGGAGTCGCGTGCAAAAGCTAGTTTTAAATGTACATACATAATATTTACGTGTATGCTAACATTATAGTAAGCGGTCAGTAGCCATCGTTTACTGAATACGCTGCTAGCTAATGCGGTCCGAATGGCGGCGGCCGCGCGTGTGCTCGAGGAAATTGACTCGTTTTATCCACAAAATGACTTTCATATGACAACTTATTGGAAATAGAGAGGGAAAGTAAAATTCAACACGAATTTTACGTCTTCCTAAAGCCTCGAATTTTATGTTATTTGAGGCAAAGTGGACAAGTTTATTTTGATTTTATTGTTACGCGGGTTTTAACCGTCGTAATATAAGTGCTTTTACGCTATAAAGGAGACCCATGGGTCGCACATTTCAGTATATGTTTTGGAGATATTCGACAATTATAAAATTTAAAGAACATGGAAACAGTAATTATGTGTGTTGCTTAAGCAAGTAGTCAACTACTTGTTAAGTCATATAACTTAAACATTTGTTCATCAGTTAAGGACATTCGGTCATCATGACAATTGAAAATTCAGGACCTTCAAATAAATGTTTAACTAAACTTTGTCTAACTATATTTTTGGAGTAAGATAATCAATCGTTATAGTTCCAAAAACTAACCTACAATTTCCTAATATGCATTGTATTCTTAAAAGTATATCGTTATTAAAATAAAAATAGTACGCTTTTTTAGGTTTCCAGAGTTTACGTAGAATTAAGTAGCAAGTTGAATTTTATTCGCAACCATACCGACGATACCAGCTTTAGCTATAAAATTCTGAGAGCATTCTCAACTTTTCTAGAATATCTGTTTAAAACCGCATCAGAATAGCGTATCAAACTGAATCAAAAACTTAGTTTTATGTTGAAATCCGATTTGTAAAGAACTCTCTCCAATCGCGTCTGTTCCATTTTTACTCGATTTTTAAAAGAATATTATAAAACAGTCAACGTACTCGGAGGAGTTCTAAACTAAAAGTTTCCTTTGGTTTAGAAATATTATAACTTTGTTTAATTTTTATATTGAAACTAGCTTTCGCCCGCGACTGCGTCCACGTGGAATTTAAAAAACAAAAGAGAGTAGCCTATGTGTTCTTGCAGACTATCCTCTACATCTGTACCAAATTTCATCGAAATCTGTTGAGCCGTTTAGGCTACAAACTCTAACAAACATCCATCCCTCCATCTAAACTTTCGCATTTATAACTTATGTTACGTGATTTATAACTTATTATAATAAAAAGTCATCTTAATGTAAAACTAAGTTTATTGTTAATTTTTTCACTTCACAATGTGTAAAATTATATTTTATCTTTGCAATGCTCTAAAAATTAATATTGGTTATAAAAAGTCATGCCTATATTTTCTTTTATTACATACTAGCTGTTGCTAGCAATTTTGTTCACGCGGATTAAATGAAATTAAAAAAAATTGTAACCTATGTTACTCAGGGATAATTCAGCTTTGTAATGGTGAAAGAATTTTAGAAATCAGTCTAGTAGTTTTTAAGATTATGCATTACATACAAGAATCTTCTTTCCTCGTTATAAGTCACTAACTGTTGCTCGCGACTTCGCACGCGTGTAATTAAAAAATTATACAAAACAGCCTATGTTATTCACAGATAAATTACCTTTCTAATGGTGAAAGAATTTTTGAAATCGGCCCAGTAGTTTTTACGTGAATCTAATACATACAAAAATACAAATTTTTCCTCTTCATAATAATAGTATAGATTATCTCCTCTTCCCTAACTTACTCCAGGAGGGTCAGCGCACCAGGTTTATATCCTCCAGGTTAATCTATCTTTCTCTTTGTAATAAGTAGATAAGCATAGATAACTTAAATATTATAGCCACTGTTGGCGATGCAATAATCCTTTTTGGTTTTATATTTTATATTTTTACTTTTTTGTATAAATTCAAAGTTAGAACGTAAGTTTTTAAATTTTATTCTTTTTTGAAAATATGTATTAGTCTTGAAGTCTTAATTAAATCCGGAACATGTCTGCTAGGCTGTTTCTTTTATAATTTTTCCTCTTTTATTTAGTTTTTCATTTTTAATTCCGTATTTTCCGCGAGCTCCTCCTCCGCCTTCCTGTGCGTCTTTTTCAGCCACAATATTTACAAGTTTCCATCGAAAACTTTACAATATTTTTTAAATCTACGTCACGCTGAGACTAACATTGTATTAATGCCTTTAAATTTGGGCTGCGTGAATGGGAGTTTCCAAGAATGTGAACTAAAGTATCTACGTAATCTACGTTCGTAAATTGCTTGTGATTTATCACATTTTTAATTCAGTCACGTAGTGAAAGAATAATTACCGTCTTTCTATTACCTTAAATGGTGAAATGTTGATCGAAATAAATTAAACCAATAGAAAGAATTACGCAATCACTTTGTATAAGCAGACACGTAGGACAGAGAAATTATGTTTACAGTTTAGCTAAGCTAAAACAAATGTTTGGAAAAAAAAACAAAAAAAATCATTTCAATCTATACAAATGATAAAATTGGAGTGTCTGTTTGTAATATCAAAAGAAAAATTCCAGATTTCGGGAAGATGATGTATTTGCGTTCCTGATAACGAAAATCACGTTTAAAAATTTTTTGTCTCTCTGTCTGTCGGTCCGCCAGCCGCGCGCCAGCTCGAAACGGCTGGGCAAATTATAACGGGACTTTCACTGGAGGGTAGCTGACATAGACGGCCATATTACAAGCTACTTTTTTATCTTAATTATGCGTGGACGAAGTCGCGGGCAACAAGTTACTAATAAAAGTTGAAAGCAGAATTCAAATATATACACCTATATCTAGCAGTTAACTAGCGTGATCAAAGCTAGATTAACAAACATAAAAAAACCTACGTGTAAAAGATGATGATAAATTAAACAAAAATATTTTAATACTAGCTTTCGTCCGTGAATTCGTCCGCGTGGAATTAAAAAAAAACAAAAGTAAGTACTCTATGTGTTCTTACAGAATATCCTCTACATCTATACCAAATTTCATCGAGATCCGTTCAGCCGTTTAGGCTACAAACTCTAACAAACATCCATCCATCTAAACTTTCGCATTTATAATATTAGCATGATATACCACTCATTTGGCGTCTCCCTTACTTCAATATCATTATAGAAATAATTGTTTAAATAGTAACCGAGAAGTTCGTTGACCCTTTTAATCCAGTCCCCGACTCCGAACATAAAATTACTGCGAACCTTCTCACTTAGACGTTTTCATGAGCCGTCAGTAAAAGTTAAGAGCAACTCTCCATTTATTCAAGGCTGAAAAATAAACTGGAAGTATGACGTATAAACATGCAAATCGGCTATGAAATAAATTTGCAATTTAATACGAAGATATTTGCAAACACAACGCTGGTGTGTTATTTAGGATTAAAACATTTTAGCCCTTTCCTCGCTTTTTATACTACTTTGTCTATATAATTTAATATTTTATAGTTGAACATCCTTGTAGATAGACTATTTCTTTGCATTATAATATATTCAGTTGTAGTTCTTTACTGAATCCGTCTTTAAATGAAATGAGAACGCTCACGTCATAAAATCCGGTCCAATGAATCGTGAAGCAGGCAACATGCCCACCAAAATCAATTAAATCTGCCCCAATCCAATTTGAATCCCGTTATAAATTGCCTTATAATTTGTTACCTCATTTTCATATGTTAATAAATTGGAAAGGACGCTTCTCTGGATACCAGGTTATTATGAAAAGCCTCTCTCTATTTTTAGTAACTTTACAAAAGAATATCAATCAATATAGTAAATTTATAAATCCCAAGAGCGTACTCCTTCCTTCAAGGCCGGTAACGCGTCTGCGGTTCCCTTGGCGTTGCGGATGTCCGTGGGCGTCGGATCAAATAACATTAGGCGATCGTCTAGTTTGCTTCCACTATATAAAAAAATGTATTTTCATAAATCGAAAATGTAAAGCAGTGATTTTTAATTTAGAGGAAAACCTATTTTGCAGACTCAATTGAAATAAGGATAGGGATGATGATGAAATTGTGATCGTGACATTTCCATAATAACATTTAAACAAAGAGAATCATTATTCTATTATTACTAACTAGCAGTTGCTTGCGACTTCGCCCGCGTGAATTTGCAAAATAACAATAATACCCTATCTTACACACCGATATCTTTTTAACTGTGAAAGAATTTTTGAAATCGGCCCATTAGATTTTGAGATATTTCAATACATACAAAAATACAAATCTTTCCTCTTTGTAATATTATTTCTATTTCTAATTTATAATCCGTAACTATACTCATAGTTAAACCATTTTAATTTACAAAATGGACTATACCCGTGAGAATGAATAAACCTTTGTAGGGAGTTCCCTGTCTGTACTTTTACGAACCAATTTTATTTCGTCTGTAATTTAAACAGAGCGGTGCGTCGTAAAATACGCTCCAATAAATCGAAACAGCAACCGTGCCCATCGGAATCTATCAATATTGAATTGTTGTGAATAATGGCATAAAATTAAAAACGTCGATCTAATCGTAGTTATACATATTTGTCAAGTATAAAGGTTAAAAGCGATTTAACCCTTAAATGCATATTGTTGCCAAAGTCTATAAACAAAAGTATAGTTTTATTGAAACCAAGATTTTTTTTAATTATTTTTCCCTTAATCTGTGACTCAAACTATACTGAAATATTAATTTCACAATTTAAAAAAAATAATGCATTTAAGGGTTAATATTTCAATTGTTGTGAATCTTTGAGTTATTTAATAAGACTTTTGTAAGTAAGCATGGCTTTAAATGAAATGAAACAATAATTGGAGACCAATTTAGGGAAACAATTACTCGCTGTATAATTGAGTTTGCTTAGAAGTTACTCGTACTGATCAATTAAGTAGTTTAGTGCATACAATTTAGTTGTAACCAAATTGAAACAACTTTGTAACATAATTTTGTAATTAGTAATTAATTTAGGTTTCTCCTTTATTATTTTTATTTAGTAAAACTTTTTATCTATGTCATTCTACAATTTATATTAAAAAATCTGATTTAGGGGCAAGCACGAAAATTTTCAAGAAAGTATAATAAACAGTACCGAAAATATTTGTATGTTTTTTTCACAAATATAATGTTGAATCAAAAGATTCGATCCTTTAAGAATATTTCCTCTTAAACGATTTTACTAGCCCCCTATTTTATATATCTCTTCTAATGTTATTGCACTGCTTAGAAATACATCTAGCTTTACCAACTTTAATGACTTCGTAATAAACTTTAATCTGCATTCATAAGTTAATTTTCTCCATGATCATAAAATCAGTCGCTTTGTGTTGCAACAATACAACCTGTGCTACATTAATGTTATCGAAAGCTCTTAAAATATAAAGCACTTTAAGATAATAATATAAAATTATTATTCACAAAAGAATAAGATTCATACTGAGTTTTTGTTACTTATCATTTTATTTATCTATATCTAAACCAATATCATAAAGAGGTAAAATCTGTATTTTTGGATGTATTATATATATGTATTGGATGGATGTAACTCAAAACTACAGGGCCAATTGCAAAGTAACATAGGCTATATCTATACTAATATATATTAATAAAGCGTAAACACACACTTCTTTGTTGCCTAAGATGTCAGCAATTACAGCATATTTTTGAATAATTATTTTTTTAATTAAAAGCCCTACACTTACGCCACGCTTAACGCTATATATTTTCACTCCATTAAACTTAGGGGGTAAATATTTTAGATAAAAACCCTAATGTGGGAAAGAGACCATAAGTTGCTGCGAACATCAAGGCAGTAAGATTGCCGTAGTCTGTTATCATGTCATGTCATTTTGACATTTGCAATTGTGAATTTGACAAATGTAAGCAATAAAATGAAGTTTTTATAATTTCACGCGGATGAAGCCGCAAGGGAACAGCTAGTTTTTTTATTATTTTTTAATTTCATGCGGACGAAGTAGCGAGCAAGAGGTAGTTGTGTATATTTCCGATAACGAATATTAATTTACTGTCGTTAAAAGTCGCTTTAATTCATAGTAAATAATAAAACATTATAGACGTTTTCTTATAAAGGTACTTCTCGGATAGCATTAAGCATCCCGATTTTCTGCTATAAAAAGTTCGATTAAATTAAAAAATAAATGAATGGTAGCGTTTTAAGTGAATTTATCGGTATAGAAACCCGCGGGGAATCACCAAGTCTTTGCAAATTTCCATAAAGTTAATTAACATGGGCAGTGAACGCAACTTTCCCCAGCTTCTTGGAAAATTTTAAGGTATTAAATCAATAAAAAGCATTAGTATAGTTATATTCACTCTCTTCGAGTTCTGGGCACAGGTTCAAGTATTGGTATCGACTTTGACAAAATTTATATAACACTAACTTTTGACCGCGACTCCGTCCGGGCGAATTAAAAATAACAAAAGTATGTAGCCCATGTGTTCTTCCAGACTATGTTCTACATCTATGCCAAATTTCATCTAGATCCGTTCTGCCGTTTAAGCTAAAAACTCTAACAAACATCCATCCATCCATCTATCTAAACTTTCGCATTTATAATATTAGTAAGATTTGTGCAGCGCTACCGGGCGTAAAGCACACCGAAAAAGCACATACAAAAATGTTGTCCATGACAACCCATTAGTTTTACGCTTCGTGCATAGCCCTGTCCTGTAGGAACTTTCTAAACGAAAATTATTAATTATTCGCCAATCGTTGATACGAAAAGACTAGAGAGCGGCAAATGACGAGATACAAAATGACAAGAGGTAAAGAGAATTGGAGTAAGGGTTAACAAAACCGAATTGTCGGTAACAACACATACCATTCAGTTTTATTATGTACTGTTTATGATTCCCTAAAGGGGAATTGCTATGGTTGTAATTACTAAATGTCATTAAGAGAAGAATCTTATGTTACAACAGGCATTACGTTTTACATCATACGAAATTCATTTTATCTTTGTATTATGATTACACAAAATTGACTAAACAATCTTAATGACTACATGAATTTAGCTTTTATGCGTTAGAATCAAAAACTACTTAGGTTCTTTTGATTTTATTGAAAACTAGCTGTTGCTCGCGACTTCGCCCGCGTGAAATTAAAAAATATAGCCTATGTTACTCACGGATAAATTACCTTTCTAACGGTGAAAGAATTTCTCAAATCGGCCCAGTAGTTTTTGAGTTATTTCAATACATACAAAAATACAAAAATACAAAAATACAAAAATACAAATCTTTCCTCTTTATAATATTAGTATAGATTAATGAACACCAAAACAATGGTGGCGCCACCTCTAGACTTGTACTTGTTTCACATTTAAATTGAGTTATTTAGTTAATGAAGTTCATTACAAGGACAAGTTACCTACATATAAAATATTTTACAAATAGGTACGTAATGTTTTATATTTAATTCCGAACTTTAATGAAGTTAAATGTTACCGATTGCCGTTTTTCACATTCACTATGTCTATGGATTGTCATTCATCACTACTTACTCTTTGACATATCCCAGCAACCATTACACAATTTATGACGAATATGGCCGTCTATTACGAATGGGAATATTCGCGGTTATTTTTTCTCAATACTTGCTTAATTATCTAGTTTTTATATTTTGGATTACATTGCCTTACAGTATAGAATGTAAGTCAATGCGAGTATTAAAATCTTTCACGTAAGTATTTTAAATCAAGAGTAATGCCCCGACATCCTTGACCGAGCTTATGTGGTAAAAAATAACTACTATTTTTTTCTCCTAATTTAATAACATCTGTTACAGGTATCCTGAAGATGCCAGTTAATCCTGTGTCAGGAACGAAAAAAGGTGTTGAAAAATCAAAATTTACGCTATCCCTAAACAGGAATAATGCTACATATTTGAACGACGAAAACAAAAAACCTGTGAATTCGAAAGGTATTTCTAGCTCTCTTAAATTGTTCGACAATAAGGAGAATAAGCCAGTAAAGAGAGGACTAAACAGCACGTATCTAAATACTTTGAATGCTGCAAAGAAACTAAAACCATTATCGGAAACTCCGAAACTTGCCGGTAAGTACAATCAATACGTAACAGTTTATTTTTTTTAAATCAGAAAAGGTGCAAGAAGTCAGATCGTTCCATGGCCATTAATTCTTTCGTATTAGCTTTATTTTGTTACCAATATTTTATTAAACCTGTATACCAGTACTTTAAATGATGTCTACATAAATTTGTTTTGAATAGTACTAATTGAAGTGTTTTTTAGATAGCAAGCTGATAGTATTAGCAAAGCCGATTGGCAGCGCTGCCATGTTGAATGGCCATCATCAAGCAGACAATCAGTATGGGGGAGGAACACAGTGGAAGGCCCCTATCGCTACTCTGTCAAACTTGGGGAACACTTGTTTTCTAAATAGTGTACTTTATACACTAAGGTAAGCATTTCTTTAAATATTATATACATCATCATTAGCTCAATATTATATATATAGGCTCTAAGCCTACCCTAAAATAGGAGTAACTGAGTTATAGTCAAGCAACCCATTGAGGGTTGGGATTTTTGTTTATATAAGACATACCTTTGTGTTTTTAAAATGAGTATTTATCATATACATACTGTGACAATAATATTGTTTTTAATTACTAGCTGTTGCTTGTGACTTCGCCTGCATGAAATTAATAAAATTGTAAAAATACAGTCTATGTTACTCAGTGATAACATAGCTTTTTAATGGTGCTAGAATTTTAGAAATCCAGTCCAGTAGTTTTTGAGTTATTTCAATACATACAAAAATCTATCATAAAAATACAAATCTTTCCTCTTTATAATATTAGTATAGATATTCATTTGTACATCAATGATTTTATTCAAAACCCTTTATTCAAGGTATGCACCTCGGTTTCTCCACAATTTACACCATCTGGTATCAGATTTGGCAAGTGTGGAGCAGAAATTAGGCAGCATCAGATTAAAGAGTTCATCATTAGGCCGAAGTGCTGCAGGATTAGCGTCATCAGGAACTAGATCATGGAGCAGTAAGGACTTATTGTCTTTAGGACAATCTGACAATAGTGCTGGGAAAAGTAAAATACAGGTAAGTTTTATAGAAATTCAAATAAATCAAGTGCACATATTAGCAACAATTACCTGCAAAAATTTATTAATCATAATTGCTTATGATTGATTGATGATATGTAGCCTATATAAATGGATTTCGATGAAATTTTGTATAGACGTGGAGGATTGTCTGGAAGAACACATAGGCACTTATGTTTTTTTTTAATTCCACGCGGACGGAGTCGCGGGCGAAAGGTAGTCTAGTATAAATGTTCAAATTCTTGCATCACATTATCAACTTTACTTGTTTGTCTGTTCTATGTTTTAAATTGATAGTTATACAATAAGTTTTATCTTGTATGATAAAAATGTTAACATTTATTCTGTCAGAGTTGAGTGATGGGTGATGTAAAGAGGGTTTATCATATCGGATGGTATGGATGAATTTGCTTATTTTAGATCAAGATTAGATAAAATGAACTGTTTTCTAACTGGAATTTATTTCTATAATAATTACTACTATTAAATAATATATAGGATAGTTTTCACTCTTCACTTCAAGAAGCGAGCCTACAATCTCCTCAAAGGCCGGCAATGCATCTGTAGGTCCTCTGGTATTGCGGATGTCCATGGGCGTCGTTGACCACCTCTGTGTTCCCGACGCTTGTTTGCACCCCTCTCTTATAAAAAAAATAAAATGAAATAATACAAGTTGTTACGTGCGACTTCGTCCGTAAGAAATTAAAAAATTATAAAAATATAGCCTATGTTACTCAGAGATGAATTACCTTTCCAATGGTGAAAGAATTTTTAAAATCGGCCCAGTAGTTTTTGATTTATTGCAATACATACATAAATACAAAAATACAAATCTTTCCTCTTTATAATGTTAGTGTAGATTTACAAAAGCTAAACTTTACCACATGTTAATCTCTGTCTTCTCTACTCTTCATAGTTAAATTAACAATAATTTGTTATTTAAGATTGCTACGGAGAAGCTGCACGAAACATATTTGAATCTCCGAGCAGCTGAGAGCAAATGCCTCAACAGTGGCTCGGGAGACGGAAGTCCAGAGCCTTATGCTGCGGATGCCTTTCTTGCCGCACTTAGAGATGTTAATTCAACATTTGAGGGTAAGTTTATTAAGTCTATTTGTGTAAAATTGTTTTAACTTCAAGTTTTTCCCCCATCTGATATGTTTTTCATATATTTTGTAATAATTTCTAGATTTAGTTTGAATATAAAATTACGTAAAGTTGCACTAAAGTAAATAACATTGACATTGCAAACTGCAAGCGTTGACAGAAGCCATATAAAATGTATCACAGATTACGTAACTATGACTTGTATGCTATAATAAAACATCATACCAAGCATTAATACTTAAAATTAAGTTAATTAAAACATTAATAATTCGATAAACCTTGACCTTAGTTCTAGCATGCTTAGCCACAATGTTTCTAAAATTATCTAATACCTTACAAATTCAGTGCAAATTGTTTCGCCTGTACAGTCAGCTGCATAAATGTAATAGACAAGTATATAGTTACAAAAGTATGTATGCATCCATCTGTATGCTAATGACGAATATGTGCATACATATTTTTTGGAACAGTAGCCCTATACAAGTTTATTCAGTTTTGTAACTGTATACATATTTATGCTGTAACACATTTTTGTAACAAAGTTAAAAATAGACTATCATTATAGTCTAATTAAAATAATTATATGCTTCATTTAATAGGCAATCATTGTCCATCATTCATAATAATATTATAAACTATCTTTCGTCCGCGATTCCGTCGGCGTGGTATTAAAAACAAAAGTAAGAAGTCTATATGTGTTCTTCCAGACTACCTTCTACATCTATACCAAATTTCATCGAAATTCGAAAAGCCGTTTAGGCTACAAACTCTACCAAACATCCTATCCATCTATATAAACTATCACATTTATAATATTGATGATGTGAAAGTTTAGATGGATGTAGATTTTTTTTTAATTCCACGCAGAGTCGGGGCGAAAGCTAGTGTTATATAATACTAAGCTCCATTCATATACTAGTTTAGTAACCTATTCTTTTTGAGAATGGCCTTACCATTTAAGACGGTATTCGGACATTAATCAATTACACAGACCTAGTAAGGATTGGTTAAATTTGTGTGAATTTAAAATTTTCCAGATATTGTGGTTTCTTTGCACAATAGTTTCGAATATCTTGATTTTTTCAATAATTGTATTGTAGGAAATCGTCAACAAGACGCCCACGAGCTGCTGGTGTGCATACTAGACAATATCCGGGAAACTTGTCGCGCGCTCAGCACTAGAGCGTCGCGGCTGCAGGTACACGAGAATGGGGACAGGTAATATTGCCACATTAGAATATATTTCTTCATGTAGAAATTGTACAAACTATATCAATATTATAAAGATGAAAGATTTTTATTTTTGTATGTATTGAAATAACTTAAAACTACTGTGCCGTTTTAAAAAAAATCTCTTACCATTAAAAAGCTATGTTATTAGTGAATAAGATGGGCTGTTATTTTTATTATTAGATTATTTGATATTTGTCGTCAGTAACGGGCTGTGTCGCCACGCGGGCCTGGAGACGGAGGGCAAGCCGACGCTGGGCAGCTTGCGCAAGTCGTGGAAGAAGCGCCGGGAGGCGAAGGCGAGCGAGAAGCGGCTCTCCCCCTCCGAGGAGCGCGCGCCCTCCCCCGCTGATCCTGAGAGGGAGGAGCGCTCCCGACCGGGGTGGGACTTTGTCGCTGATGATTTTGAAGGTAAAAATTATAATATCATTTCTAAAGATATGGCACTGATTTTAAGTAATGCACTGAGAGATGATTTTATTTTAAGGATTTTAAGATGTATATTAAAAAACAAAAACCTAGTGTTAACTAAGATCAGATATTTGCCAGGTTGATTAATTTTTCGATGTTAGGATCTAACCAAAAAGCCGTTGGTCTTTTATTTTAAACTTTTAATCGCCTCTTCAGTTTTCAAAGAAAATGTTTCTGCGATTATGTTTTTTTTATGTAAAACATTTGATTCCTGGTCGTTATAACTATTTTTTATGTTTGTTAAGCTAGCGCTTGACCACGATCCCACCTGAAGAAAGTGATGATGCAGTCGAACGACGGTACGCGCTATCTTGAAGCTGTTTACTCTTCGTGGGCCTAAAAACGACGATCTCCTTTGTTTATTTAACTTAAGATAGGAGGGTATTTGTTAAAATGTGATATGCTGTAGGTACGATGGTGACGCGCACGACGTGCCTGGAGTGCGAGGCGGTGACGGAGAAGGCGCAGGCGGTGTGCGAGCTGTGCGTGCCGGTGGGCGAGGAGGACGCCTGCGCCGACGAGCCCTTCCGCGCCGCCTGCCTCTCCAGCGAGTACCTGCGGGACCAGAACAAGGTACACAGCACACACAAACAATATTCACCAATATATATAATAAAAAAATAGCTTATGTTACTCATTCGGAGGTTACTCCGGAACGGCTAGACCTATTAGGAATGTTTAATTATTAATTTCGCACTAACTGCGGTCGAGTGCTAATTAGTGTCGTGTTGTGTCAGTACTGGTGCGGGCGCTGCCTGCGGTACAACGAGGCGTGGCGCAGCGTGTCGTACTCGCGGCTGCCGCGGCTACTGGTGCTGCAGCTGAAGCGGTTCAGCGGCGGCATGGAGAAGATAACGCGGCACGCACCCACGCCGCTCCGCATGCCCTGCTTCTGCGAGACGTGCGCCGCGAGACCCCACGACCGCCCTCCACAGCACAGGTACACGTGCCTTTACAGTACTGTTTTCTTTCAAATATTAAATTTAAGATAAAATTTGGTTAAAACTATAGCATAATTTTAATTTTCCATTTTGTTTGTTTTAACCGTACCTGAAAGCTGCATCTCTAGGTTCGAAACTAATTAAATATAGTAGTTCCCATTGTAACTTGAGCCCAGTCAAACGACAAAATTCCGCTTTGTAGGATTACGCCTTATAAATAAAACTTTACCTTATACCTAATTAATGATTAAACAAAACAGAACAAAATGACTATAAAAGTAGCAACGCGGCGATGACCTTTATAGTATCCTCTCCTATATCGCTACACTGACTACACCTAAAAAGGTTCTGCACAGCGACTCGCATGACGTTAAGAACAACCAAGATATCTGAAAACTGCTATTATACATCTTAAAGTGCACAATTAAGGTGTACTATAGCGTACGATGAATTCCAGGTACATTCTGTGGGCGGTGATAATGCACTTGGGTCAGACGCTGACGGGCGGGCACTACGTGGCGTACGCGCGCGAAGGAGCGGGGGAGGGCGAAGGCGTGGGGGCTGGGGAGGGGCGCTGCGAGCGCGAGGCAGGCGGCGAAGGCGCGCCCCCCTCCTCCAGCTTCATGCGCACGTTGTTCAGCCGGCCACGACCCGCCCAGGGCTGCGGGGCAAAGGACTGCTGCGTGCCGCGCCCTCGCCCCCACGCCCTTGCAGACTACTGGCTCGCCTGCGACGACGATCTCGTCAAACCTATCACCAACGCGGAGTTTGAAGACCTCCTCTCCTCGGAACCTAAGATGAGGTCCGCAGCAACACCTTATCTACTCTTCTATGTTAAAAGTGAAGTTGGTTAGTGATTGTCAGTTTACTCAGTGCCCGTTCTTCGAGTCATGTGTATATTTAATGGATAATATATTTTTGGTATATTACCAATATGTGAAAGTCGTGTTTGTGTGCCAGAGTTCGGTTTATATGAAACACCAGTCATATTGGAGTTTACAGTGGATATTAGGTTAGTTAATTATATCCATGTGATTTTGTTATACTACTTAATATTTACTTAAATCATTCTAATATGAAAAAAATGTTTATTGTAATGAGACTATGTATGCTGGTACTAAGTTTATCCTTAGTAATCAAATGGATGCATGTCGTGAGATTTTATGTAAACAAGATGTCAACAGTATCTAATGAAATATTCAATAAATTTCTTAAAGATGTGTTACATTTAATAAAACATATTATTGCATGTTGTGTTAAAAAATGCAGATGTAAATTAATAAAATTATGGGGTCCAATTTTATTTTTATTTGAAAACTACAGATATACAATTTGAATGCTTATTTACATAAAATCTCATATAGAAATAGTGATGGCAGTTAGTTTCACTCATATTACTCATGTTATTTGATATATTAAATTGCTTAAAAAGACGTTCTAAGTGTATGGCTGGTCTCCATATTTTTGGCCTGTCAAGGTAACAAAAGTAATATATAAAAATCTATAGAATGTGAGAAATAAGTAATTAAAGTGTAATACTGTGAAAAATGTTACAAGTCAGACAATATGAAAAAAAAATTAAATATAATGTATTATTTTTAAAAACAATTATGACAAAAGTATAAGAATACATGTTCCTTGTATGAATTTGCACCAATATTATTCACATAAAGGTGGGTGTTAAGACATTGTGTTACTTCAAAGTGTAAAGAAATGAGAAATTATAAAAAAAATTAACTATTTTACCTCTATAAGGCTGTGACCACACTTATTAATATTACAGATGTTTGAATCCTTTCAAATATTGAAATCAAAATAAATCCATAGATGAAAATAACATTGTCTGCCAGTGTATATAATTTCTCATTTCCATTGAATTGATTTGATTGATTGATATATAATAACTTGGTAGTCTTTTCTGAAATACATGAATAAAAATTTTATAATATAATGTTAATGTTTTTGTACTGTTGAAAGCAAAATTAATATTTGTATTTAATAATTTTATTACTTGTATTAATGATTACAGATCCATTTCTTTAACCCTTTTCTTTTATTTATTATTACAAAAACTTTAAAATGTGTATTAAATGAACATAAGTAGATTAGCTATTCTTTTGGTGTCCAATTTCATTACAATGTCTGCGCCCACCTATTCAGTTCAGATATTTACTGCGCTATAAATGAATTTAGGCCTAAAAATGTGTATTTCTCTATTTAGATTTGTATGTCATTTCCTAATTGCAATGTAAGGGTCCTGTGGGGTCCTAAAATGTGTTCAATCATTACTTTCATACATGCACTTAACACTTGAGAGCAACGAAAATAGACAAGTTATATTTTTAATTCAAACATATTTACAGTCCATGAATAAACACCAGTAAAATGTTCACAAGACTGTAGAAGACATGTCTAACTTCATAACTCTCCTTTAACCTGTAGCATGCCAGCTAATGGCATGCCACATACCATGTTACCATGTACCAGTTGCTTGCATACAAGTCTGCTAATTACTGGCATGTTTGTTTGCACTCTTAGATATGTGAAAATTGAGAATTCATTGAAAAATACTAAAATCTGTTATTGGGGTCCACATAATATGCATTCTAAGAATTTAAGTCTACAAGTATGCAAAATTTTTACTATGGGTCAAGATTTTTATTGAAACAGCCAATATGAAAGTCTAGTACTTTCATTAGTTCTGAAATTAATTGTTGCTCTCAAGTACCTTTTCACACTTCATGGCCTTCCTTAAATGTAAGCAATCATAGTTCAAAGTTAGTAAGTCGTATAGAGTTTATAGTAATTGTAGCGTATGTACAGTATTACCACGAATTAACGAATGCACGTAAATTTTAGAAATGTACTTATGAAATTATCACATCAAACATTACGCGCCGTCCCTACACCACTAATCGGCTAGTAAGTAAATTTGCCAAAACCAAGTTATTCATGGACATAAGAAGTACAACTTCTTATTTATACTTCTCAGGTCTGCAAAATTCGCCAAAATAGCGAAGTGACCGTACCCATAGACATCCGCATTTGCAGATGCTTTGCCTTTAATCAGAGGTGGAAACCAACAGATAGGATATTTCACCTACCTTATATGTCCCATCTCTGTTAAATCGAATAAAACTTAGTTTTAAATCTATAATGACGACATTTAGTCCTATGAGACAGTTAAAAAAGACACTAAGGGCTCGGTTTGTTAAAAAAAAATTGACTCTAAATGTTACTAAAACTCTCAACAAATATGAAAATGTGTTCATCATATTAAACAAGGCAATAATTGTAATGTCGTGGTAGCACTTTACTTGATAGATGTTTTTGATTAGACACATTGTTAATGCGAGAGACCGATAGAAGCATAGATATGGTTATGGTATATTTTTATGAGATCGCACATGACGTAGATGTCTGTAGACTAAGTGAATGTATTTGAATCAACGATACTATTAGCTTGCTATGAATGTCTGCTTTGTAGCAGTTTCATACTATTTAATACGAATTTGCTATCGTTTAAGAACCTGCCTTTCCTATGAGCGACTATTTTTGTACTTGCCGCATGATGTGTCTTAACTTTCTGCAATAAGACAAAGTATGTTTTAGGTTAATGAGTCTGTTTTAATACAGATTGCCTTCTGATTTCTAGATGTTTCTCTGAAGTTTTTAAAAGAAAATGACAATTCAAGTTTGATGTTTGTTGAATGAACCATATTAACAGAAAAATCAGTATTATTGGAACTAATTTTAACCTTGATATTTGACTTTATATGAAATTATTTCCTATTGCTACGTAATTGTTCCAATCTTCCATTGTTTGGTTCACATAATTTTTAAATATATGACAGCTTATATTTTTGTATGTTTGTTTAGTTGATGTATTATATTAACTTTTCTTGTATACTGATGTGCTGTATATTTGTTGCGGATGCCATTCCAAAACCTTTCAAAAAGGTCAAATAATCTTGTCAGTAGGTTTACGTGTTTATTTTAATCTGACAAAAATGTTACGATTATTTTAAATGTAAATTGGATTTGGAAATTAAAAATAATTTCAGTAACTATTTGTTTCTTTTTTATCTGACATCTGTAGGTTTTAATACTCTTTTCTGGTGTAAGGAGAGAATTTAAGAAAAAATAGAAGGTGCAATAGTTTGGTCACAGGCTTTGTTGATAAACATAAAATGTTTAGTGTAGTTCATATGAACAGCAAGGATGTGATAAAACTACAGGTGCTGCCAGTATAAAAATATTTAAAACAG
This sequence comes from Papilio memnon, assembly GCA_003118335.3. NCBI lineage: Eukaryota > Metazoa > Arthropoda > Insecta > Lepidoptera > Papilionidae > Papilio > Papilio memnon. The sequence goes on along the minus strand of LD700007.1, from coordinate 1,492,147 downwards.
ATAATTTTTATATGTCTGTCATAATTTCAATCAAACCATCGAGGTATGTTGGATTATGTGGTGAGCAGGGATGCGAAAAGATGGAAGTCTTGCGGGAAACATGACTTGATTAAACTCAAAAAACAAGTGAAATGGCCAATGATGAGGTAAATAAAAAAGCTGTTGTGATCACAATGTTGACTTTCAATTACTCCTAAAATCGTGAATGATTCCTAGTCAAAATATGGTGCTTAGATAAACTAGATTAATGTTTCAAACAAAAATTACTTTTAAATATTTGTTGGAACACGCCATTAATAAATGCAAGATTGCAAGTACGATAAAATTTATTACTCCAGATAAGCACACGGAAGGGTAGGTAATGTTTACTTTATTGACCAGTTATAGAAACAGCTATACTGAATACTGATACCTTTATCAGTATAGAGATAAAACGAAGTCAAACGGGACGGGGACGGGAGTGCGCCAGAAGACGTTTTAACGTCTATTGTGAAAGTTGTGTAGCCTAATTCAAATGAAGGCAGTAGAAACACGAAACAGAAAACAGGTACATAATTCTTATTTTAAAAGACATTTTTAATTTATTCGAACTATGACAAAATCTTAAAATAATGCTAATAATATGCAAATACTACAAATTCCATTATCGTGAAAAAAAAACAAACTATTTAGGTATGAAATCGTAAAATTAAACCTTAATATCCACATTTTTGTAATAGTATATATTTATTAAATATTGTTACAAACATAATTTTCAATTAAATTGAGCAACACTGCGAAATAAAATAATGTGACTAGTGTAAAAATTGCTACCTGCTTGTGACATTGCGATGACCTTAGCGGAATAACTTGCTGTCAAACTACAAAGTACTGAGTTGCTTTGCTTTGTGTGCTTTTATAACCATTTAAGTTACTTTTTAATTTTACGTTTAAATGGCATTTGTAAGTAAATGATTTATATTTTTATTTGCAAATATTTCGCATATTCTTATCTATGCTTTTAAATTGTTCGAAAAGAGTTAACCGGTGTTTTAGAAACGGCGAAGTGAATGAACAATTTGTCTATCTCACTCACTTTCTACTCCCTCTTGATTTTCTGTCTTTTTATGGGTCGATCACGCGGTCCCGGAATGATATACTATTTTGCATTGACTAGATTTCTACAATATAGTCATATAACCTAATTACATATGTATGTACCAATGGAAGATTTCCTTTTGATTACACAGATTTTTCCCGTCAGCTGTAAAGCGGTGTTACAAATTTTAACTTTAGCCAATAATATTTTTTTATTATTGGTATTTATTACGTTATTATGGGTATTAACATGATTGAAATGAATATAACATGTTTAGTTGTTTTTGAAGACAAAAAATTTCGGTGTTAACCGTAATTTAATAGAAAAATATTGATTTATGAAGGTAATCTAAATATTTTTGACAAACATGCATCGTTTTTCTAACAACTGTAGCTTGTATCTTGTATGTATGGAAATAATAATGGTGAAGTCACATCGTCATTTAATGGGGGAAACCTTTCTAGACCATAACTTATGTTTAATACAAATTAAGATTGTCACGTGATTAAAAATTCGCAAGACATCTGTGTAAACTGTAAACAAGAACAACATCCACATTTAAATGCCTATGTTACGTGAAGATTCAAATAAAAAAACTTGTAAAAATAATTAGTTTACCGTAAGTTTTCACTGTCGAAAATCCCATACATGGTATTTGCTCTCTTATTTTCGATAGAGTTGATATACTAAAAGATAACTGAAGTGATTTATAGCGTAAATTTTAAAGCTATACATATCGGTCGAGTAACATTAGACAAAATAAACGAATGTTTTGAGCATTGTTTTGACAGATAAAAGAAAAATGGCACAGGTATGGGATAGGAGCGGAAACGGAAGTACTTTAAAAATTTTGTTAAACTAATACTTTAATGACTAACTAATAAATGTGTATGAATTATCAATTAAATAGAAAAGATGTTACATACCATCTAGATATATTTTGTCTGCGTTTCGCAGTACGTCCTTATAGTAAATAACTTGCAAAATTTGGATATGGTTAATATCACAAGATGTATAAAGTAAGTATATCATTAAGTTATTTCCAAAAAAAAACGACTACAATCCTATTAAATAGTGGTCGTATTAACACGTTGCACGTTACAGAACTAAACATTTAATGGTCACTTTGCCAAAAATATTTACGGAAGTCAAATAATTCCTAGTTTTATTCAAAAGAAAGATATTTTAGAAAGAAAAATAATAGTTAGTTAGAAACATGTACACAAATAAGTCACATTTATGCAAAATTGTATTAAATTGAGGACTCTTATATATTTTTCAATTAAAATTTTTAATGTTCTGCCATACTGCTTACTCTGATATTGGCAAGGTGCGCGCATTGGCAAATTTTCAAACGTTTAAATTTAGAATAACTGCTCCACACACGAAGTCTTACGTTGCTAATGCAAGATTAAAGGGACAAGGGTTTTATAATTTTTAAAACTTAAAAATATTTTTACAGTCAACGGAATTTTTCGGTCCATAGAGGAGGGCTTTTTAAATTTTTGGTTTGGCACTCACCCCTCGTAGCAACGTCTCTATCTCTATTGTTGCGCGCGCCGCGAATCGCGCGGTCCGATGTAATACGCAAGTCCGTAGTCGTATTCCGGTGCAGCTGCGACGAGAAGTTTTTCACGAAGGGCAGTTCAAGATCACAAACGTTCTTTCCCCTGACGTGTTTAAAACGATTGTTACATTATTCAGCTGTGAATATGGTGTGGCCGACAATATACGATGGTAAAACTGAGGTAATCTTCCATGTTTATTTAAATTTACAAATTATATTATTCGAGCTGCGTAAAATTCGTCACGTTTACGCAAATTACGTTATGACGTTACCTTGACGATATTTTAGTGAATAGGTAAAGATTTTCAGTTGTAAAATGTTTATCCATGCTCTATATACTTCTTATTGGAAATACGAGCAAGATGAAATTAAAACAAAATGAGTGCGAAGCTTTGCCGGTGCGCTATTTACAATACGTCATTGATTTTTAAAAAATAAATTAAAATAATTGTTTTGGCTGCTTACATTTTGTTATTATTTTTTATTCTTTTATTTTGAAATATAATACCAAGAAATTATGACTAACACTGCTAATATTACTTTGATTTTGTAAAAGCACCAAAAATAGTATACTTTATAATAGATTTAGTAATGAATATATTCTTATTTCTACATTAGACATTTAAATTCAATAGTAGCATTTATAATTGTAAAGAATTATTTTGATTTGATGTTCTCATGCTTTAACTTTTAATGTCTCGGTGATTTCATCTTCAGGGTTTAAAAATTACATGTTTGTTTACTAGAAAACTATAATACTTCCACATACCTGAGAAGTGTAATATTATTTGGTCTATTGCAGAGAATTTTAATAATGTGAGCCACTTATTGTTGCCTTTTGCAATCAGAATTTTTTTTCTTCCAAAGCTCTAGTCGGACATTTCTACTACAATTTTTATTTAGCATACAATTGTTTTTTTGTTTGAAAAATTTTAGACAACTATATACATTATGAATTTTAAATAGAATTTTTAAGCTAAAAACATAGACAAATTGCCATAGGAGGGAGATCTTTTTGGGAAGTTGTATTTTTTAATCATACACAAAAAAAATTAGAAGCTCTTCACTTGTTTTGTATTTAAAAAACAAGATAACATTTTATTATTCACATCATCGCCAGCTCACTAATGACCCCACTGATGGGTTCGGAACCTACCCTAAGTTTGGGTGTGACTAGGCCACAGTCTACCACTCTGGCACACTGCGGGTTGGTATTCAGGATTTAGCATCCTATCTGAATGCACATGTATTCTAGTATTATTACTACAATACCTAGGTATGGAATAAAATGTATATGTTTTGTTTACATATGATAGTAGGATATGTTGTAATCTTTCACGTCAGAAACTTTGACAATAAGTGTTTCAGTACATTTGTAACATTACATTGTAAGTAACATTGCTATACATTTTTAATTTTAACCCAGAGAATCACATCATTTTTCATAGACCATTAAAGATCTTACTGGTTTTGGTTATCCATCTGCTTCTTTCACATGTGAATTTCCAATTTGAATTCCTGCGATCTCACACCCCCAATGTGTTTATTTTAGACCCCAGGAGGTCCACATGAACCCCTATGGGAATCAGTGTTAATCTATGATTGCTTGTATACATATAATGTTATAATTCTTTTTTATTGTGAAATTTTTCTTGCATAAACAAAGTCAACTAGAACCACGTGAGGCACTAATTTGTAATGATGTAAATAAAGTCTATAATACAGTCAAGATGTGCATTATGTGTATTCACTGATTACTTCGACATTGAACGTGAGATGAGAACACACGGAAATGTACCATTCAGGTGCTGGCCAGTAACGGCCAGTTAGTGTGCCACATTATGACAGTGCAGTTATTGAGCGACACTGTAACTATACTGGCCCAATATAACCAGGCAATTACTAGGAAAAATGACTTAAATATATCCTCGGGTTCAGTACACGAATCTTTCTATTGTAGTGTTCTGTTCCATTATAATCTCGAAATTGTTAAGCAATCATTAAAAAAAAAATCATATACATGTTAATATTTTATTCAACCACGAAGTAAAAACGCAACTAACTAGTACGTCTGTTTCATTATCTCTTGTAGCCTAAACAGCTTAACTTTGAAGTGAGGTTCGTATTCGATCGATTCGAATCGCATTCTTACTTCGAGTGAAGTAAGGGTACACTTACTGCGGTACTCAGTGTTAAGTATAAATAATGATAAAATTACATTAAGGGTCTTCCTTGGTGACTAATTGTCGACCAAAGAGGAACCGCATTGAATCGATATTTAGTTTCTATGTTAGTTATTTGTTAATGTTGTGTGCAGTCGGGGTCCGCAGAGAAGCCCGCCATGCAGCTGGCGGCAGCGGACGTGGGCTCGCACCTCGAGCACATGTGCAGCCTCGACATTGACTCCAAGGCCAGCTATGTCCGTCTCTCTGGCATCATCTGCACCATCGGTGAGTCAAACCATCAATCCATTACTGGCATAGGTACATAACATATGGTGTCCTGGTACCTTGTTCTAAAGAATTACTCTTAGTCGATCGATAAGTTACCTTGAAAGGAAAAGGCAATACATGGGAATTCAAAGCGACTTACTCTATACTCCCTCGTAAGCTATTTGATACTTGTTTCTAGGAGATATTTAAAGACAATTAAAACCAACACGTAATCTAAATCAAGGAGTCCAGTTTCAAGTAAGTTTATATTGTCAATATCATGTTATAAAAACAATCCTAAAGAGATGCCGCATGATTACTGCATATTTCTATGAACACATTTGCCAACAGCTAAAGGAATTTATTCTAAGAACACATCCACAATTTGTATGTATATATATTGATCGAAAGTTCACACAGGTCGCAGGGTTTATTAGCATACTGACTGAAATTAGGTTAGCAACGTCAATAAACTTTTCACATGCGAATCACGAATTGCTTTTTTATCGTGTTGTAGTATTTTTATTTCATGAAACAAATGTCGCAAATCGATGTCCATGTCGGGGTTACAAAATGGTGAGCATATATTTTATTAACCCAGGGCCGGTATCCCGAGATGTAGCAATGCTGGAGAAGATGATGGAGACAGGCATGAACGTGGCTCGCATGAACTTCTCTCATGGCTCGCACGAATACCATGCAGAGACCATCAAGAACTGCCGCGAAGCTGAGAAGAATTATAGCGCGAAGATAGGCGTACCATTCTCGTTAGCTATTGCACTGGATACTAAGGGTCCGGAGATCAGAACAGGACTTCTTGAAGGTGTAAGTACTATGTAATAGTTGACCAAACTTTTCTTTAGGTGGCAGGATTGATATATGTCTTTTACTGAAGGTTTAGGATGAGAATTCTACACTAAAGGTCTTACTTAGAGTCTCTAAAATGTGTTGTTGTAGATATGTGTCCATTGATAGTTGTTGATATACAGGGTGGTTCAGCTGAAGTGGAATTAAAGAAGGGTGAGACCATCAAACTGACGACAAACCCAGCATACCAAGAGAAAGGCAACGCGGCGATGATCTACGTGGACTATAAGAACATCACCGGTGTTGTAAAGCCTGGGAACAGGATCTTCATTGATGATGGACTCATCTCGATTATCTGTGAATCGTCTACTGCTGATACTCTCGTCTGCACCATTGAGAATGGAGGTAAGTAACATTTATTCATCATCATCATCTACCTTACCTTATCCTACTCAGGGTCGGCGAGTTTTTTCTCCTCCTAATAACTTTTATCATCCGTCATCTGTCACCAACCCCTTCTTGATCATGTCACTTTTCACGCAATCCATATTTTTCTAAGTCTACCTCTGCCGGTGTATCTCCACATTCATAACTAACGTCCTTCTTGTTACTTGCGATTCATGTCTCTTAACATGCACATACCATGCTAACCTTGACTCCTTAATTGCTCTACCACTGGAGGTACTTTCAGACTATACATTACCTCTTTACTACGAAAAACACTAAACGGAAGGAAATAAGCAAATTTTTGTTTGTTTAAGGTATGCTTGGATCTAGAAAGGGTGTGAACCTGCCCGGTCTACCCGTAGACTTGCCCGCCGTGTCTGAAAAAGATAAGTCTGATCTCCTCTTCGGTGTGGAACAGGGTGTAAGTATTATTTAAAACAAGCTTTCGCCCGCGACTCCGTCCGCGTGGAGTTAAAACAAAAACGAGTAGATTGTGTTCTTCCAGACTATCCTCTATATCTATACCCAATTTCATCGAAATCCGTTCAGCCATTTAGGCTACAAACATCCATCATCTAAACTTTCGCATTTATAATATTAGTGTGATATTAATTTTGCATTTATGTGCCGTGGTTGATTATTCTCGTTATCGAATACCACGCAAATTACTAAAAAATGTTTTAATTACACAATATTCTTTATATTGTCGATTGTTAATCCTTGCAGTTTATATCATTGGTCTTATTCAATTAAAAAATCTTTAGTCATAAGGTCAGTAAAAAGATATTTTCGTGTAACACTTCGATGTAATTTACGTAAGTCGGTAAATAGTAACAATGACCATCTTGTCGTAACACCACGTGCTTCTTATCACTTCACACGTGATAACGCGACCTTCTATTTGCTATATTATGTTGTTTATTTCCGATATTTGCTACAGATTCCATAACTGTTGCGTACACATTTTGTTTATGGGTTTATATTCTAGTGGAAAAAGATGTTAAGCCATCAATTCAATGCTATCTTCGGGTAGTTGAACAATTTAATGGAAATCTTTACATTCAGATTTCATGATTAACGAATTCTCATCGACTTATTGTAGACATAATAAATGACTACGGCCGAATACTGAAACGATTAAATAAATGTAACCGACTTAAATTATAAGGCCACACATAAACCGCAAATTCCATTAAAATTTTCATGTCATAAATTGTAGGCCCTTACTAAGCGCGGTGTTATAGGTTAGTTTTAATACTCGGCCTTACCTGTTACCCAATTCCTCCATAGATTAAATATGTGAAATCTACACTAATGGTTTCCCTTAATAATATTATCAGGTGGATATGATCTTCGCGTCGTTCATCCGCAACGGTGCTGCGCTGACGGAGATCCGCGGCATCCTCGGAGAGAAGGGGAAGAACATCAAGATCATCTCCAAGATTGAGAACCACCAGGGCATGGTCAACCTCGACGAGATCATCGCAGTTAGTATACATGCATCTTACAAAATAACGCACGCTCATCACCTAAAAGGGTGGACAGAGACCAAGATTTGGCTCGATCCTGACACATCTCTCTTATATATGAATACATCAATGCACACATAATTTTTTTTTTCTGATAAAACAATTTTTCTCACATAGTTATTTATCTTTAGTAACGCTGTTTTACTCGTATAATATTAAATAACTGAAAAATCGAAATACCATAATGGCCGATATATATGGAATTAATTCCTTTGTTTACTTTAATAGTTTTCAATTCAACATATTCAATAGACATTATTATTTGTTTTAATTAGTTAGCGAATATATAAGTAAATTCAACTAAAAATATAGCATATGTTTTACCTTGTATCTAATACCAGTAAAAGGTAGTTACAATTTTGCTTATTACCCAATTTGTATATGAGTGCAGGATGTAGACAATCTGCACAATCTGTGATATTCACAAACATTGTAAAATTGCATCCTCTCAATATGACCTATACTAGCTTTCGACGACTTCGTCCGCGTGGAATTAAAAAAATACAATGAGTAGCCCATGTGTTCTTTCAGATTATGTTCTATCTATGTCAAATTTCATCCAGATCCGTTGAGAAATTTAGGCTACAAACTCTAACAAACATCATAGTATTAGTATGATTGATATAAGCTTGCTTTTTTTTATTCTCAAAGCTTTAACTGCAGTCTTTAAAACATTAAGCAAATTTGAGTAACAATTAATTTCAACAAACTTCTTTCTTTTCAATTAATGGCTTTTATATGTTACATAATGTTTGGTATTATTGCAACCAAGGGGTATGCTAGCTTTCTATAGCACATTGTTTTTTTTTTTGTCAAATTTCTTCTATATAGGACAATTTAGTAAATGGCTTTTTTCTACGGAATAGAATACGTTTTGACATCCAATAGGAAGTTTTTTTTTTAGATTCTGGTATTATTAAAAAAATATGTATCAAGGTAAAATCTGGGACTTTTTCAGGAATAATTCTTCTAAAATAGTTTTCTATTGTTTCAGGACTAAGTATAATTTACGTAATTTGAAAGTGTTTGTATTTTTGTAGGCATCTGACGGTATTATGGTAGCCCGTGGGGACCTTGGTATAGAAATCCCTCCGGAGAAGGTTTTCCTCGCACAGAAGACTATGATCGCCCGTTGTAACCAAGTAAGTTAATATTTATATAGGACTAGCTGTTCGCGTGCGGCTTCATCCGCGTGAAATTATAAAAACTTTATTTTATTATTTATATTTGTGACATTCTCAATTGCAAATGTCAAATGCACAAATGACAACGATGACAATCTTGCTTACTTGATGTTGGCAGCAACTTATGGTCTCTTTCCCACATAGGATTTCTATCCAAAATATTTACCCCCTAAGTTTAATGGCGTGAAAATATATAGCCTAAAGCGTGACGTAAGTGTAGGGCTTTTTATTAAAAAAAAAACTATTCAAACATATGCTGTAATTGCTGACATCTTAGGCAACAAAGAAGTGTGTGTTTACGCTTTATTGTATTAGTATAGATTAATTGTGCTTTTTAACATAAATTCTTTAAAAAAAACCTCAGACTGATAATTACAAAGTTTGTTTCTCATTAATTATGTCCAATGTTACGAATGTAACTTAAAACTGTACGACTGTTGACTTAGACCTAGTCACCCTTACCCCTTAAATAGCTAAAGTTTTAAAGATACCGCGGTTATATCGCATTAGGCACCTACAATCGATTTTAATTCAATATTAGGCTGCTTACATGTCGCCTTTGACTGATAATCTTCAAGTTAGAAAACAAAAAAAATATCGTTTTGATTTTTATTATTTTCCCCCATTAGTAAAAACCACTTATACAATTTTTAATTTGATTTAAAAAATCAGGTTTTTAAAGGTAAAATGTTTTAACATCTGATTAATTAGTAAAATTAATGTTTTTGTTATTAGTTTGTGGTCTGTGGGGCGAAGCTTAGTGGCACGGTAATCTAGTTTGGACACCAAAGCCCAAAGGGGAAGTTAAAAAGTTTTTTTTAAATTTGCAGGTCGGAAAGCCAGTGATCTGCGCGACGCAGATGCTGGAATCGATGGTGAAGAAGCCGCGTCCGACGCGCGCGGAGACATCAGACGTGGCTAATGCCATCCTGGATGGAGCTGACTGCGTGATGCTGTCAGGAGAGACGGCGAAGGGAGACTACCCGCTGGAGTGCGTGCGCACCATGGCCAACATCTGCAAGGAGGCGGAGGCCGCCATCTGGCACCGACAGCTCTTTACTGACCTTGCTGCCCAGGTGTGTCACAGGAACCTACTAATTGTCTATTTTTTTAGAAGTTTTTACGACAATTTTTTCTTACATTCCTGCTGCTTTATTTCTTTGCAGCAACCTTGTTGGCCCTATAGTTATCACTAATTTTTTTTAATACTTTGTTTTTTTTTGTTTATTTATTATTGTATTTTTTTATATATTTTTTTTAGTATTTCTGTTATTTATATTGTATAGGTGAAGGGTCCGATCGAGCCGGCGCACTCGCTGGCGATAGCTGCAGTGGAGGCGGCGAGCAAGTGCATGGCGTCCGCCATCGTGGTGGTGACGACGAGCGGGCGGTCCGCGCACCTGCTCAGCAAGTACCGGCCGCGCTGCCCCGTCATCGCCGTCACCCGCCTGCCGCAGACCGCGCGCCAGGCGCACCTCTACCGCGGCGTGCTGCCGCTGCTCTACACAGGTCACTGCTCCTCACCACTCCGTCCGCGTCAAATTAAAACATAGTAAAAAATATAGCCTATGTTACTTAGTCATAACGTAGCTCTTTGATGGTGAAAAGAATTTTTAAAATCGACCCAGTAGTTTTTCAAAAATCAGGACGAAAAACCTGTTGCACCGACCCTACGAGTATAAGGAGGAAGATGAAGAAGACAAAAATAAAAATTTCCCTATTTATAATATAGATCGATAAGGTACAGTCGAAGAATCTGGCGGTGTTCCTAAAAGACCGTTGACCCTTTTCTAAGAATTGAGACGTGTAACAATAACAAACAGCCAATTCATTATATTAAACATCATCTTCCTCCTTATCCTACTCCCGTAGGGCGCAACAGGTTTTTGTACTCCACTTAACTCTATCATACGTCATCTCAGTCATCACTCCCTTCTTGATCATGTCACCTTTCATTCCATCCATCTCTTTCTAGGTCTACCTCTACCGATGTACCTCCACACTCATAACTAACGTTCTCCTTGTTACATGCGATTCATCCCTCCTCATAACATGCCCCCATGCTAACCTTTTACTCCTTACCTTCTCTACCACTGGGGCTACTCTCAAACTTCCTCTAATATACTCATTTCGTATCTTACCCAATCGCGTCACCCCACACATCCATCTTAACATCCGCATTTCTGCCACATGTAGCCTCCTTTCATCCGTCCCTTTTACTGCCCAACTAATATATACTAATACTAGCTTTCGCCCGCGACTCCGTTCGCGGGGTATTAAAAAAAACAAAACC
>LD700007.1:1461677-1476191 GCA_003118335.3 Papilio memnon | reverse complement strand
ATTCTTAAATGTACTTAATAGAAGACAATTTGATAGACGTCAAAATTTTAATGTAATTTGGATTTATGACGCTGTCACATATTCAAACATCGTTTCAGTATTAGGCCGGTAAGTGTTTTTGTTTTAGTACTTGGCATTGTTAGTTTTATTATGTTTAATTATGTTGAACGTTAGCATAGATTTTTATTTTTACAAATTTTATTTAATTCTTATTCCATTGTTCTTTAGGTCCCATTTTGTAGGGTAACCTTTGTTATAAAGTTTTTGAAAGAACATATAAATACTCTATGCAAAACTCTATGTTTTCCAAAACTAATAATCAATGAATGCTGTGGAATGTTTTGGCAAAACAGCGTATTGTCAACACCATTGATCTCATACAACTTTAATAATCATACTAATATAATAAATGCGAAAGTTTAGATGGATGGATTAGAATTTGTAGCCTAAAAGGCTGAACGGATTTCGATGAAATTTGGTATATATGTAGCGGATAAACTGGAATAGATGATTTTGCGTCGATCCTACAGGAGTAGGATAAGGAGGAGGAGATGATGATGATGATAGTCTGGAAGAACACATAGGCTACTCACTTTTGTTTTCTTTTAATTCCACGCGGACAGAGTCGCGTACGAAAGCTAGTTAATCATATTTCAAAATCACTGACATAGAGATACAATTATTTTAGTTTTCGGGGTTATTTTAACAAAATAATCATAGGTACAGATAATGGTTGGTTGGATAATGGATGGTTACTGTACCACAATACATCAATCTTGTCAAATCCGAGGCTGAGCGTAAACAGTACTTTTATTTTTCTTTTCATCTATATTTCAATTGAGGTGCTACTAATTTAGTTCCTACTCAACACAATTTAGCTCCATTTTTTCATACAATCGTGTTGAAAGTAACAATATGTTTTACTGCAAAAAAGTAATAAAATAGACCTTGCGTATCGTTAAAACATTGGTCATTGAATCCAGAAATCTACAAGCCATCCAGTTGTTCTGCAAATCATGCGCCATGACTGCTAATTAGCTATGCTAAGATTACGATCTCTGGCACGGGCTGAAGGAAATTAGCGTGATTTTGTACACGTATAGATGAAATCTGTACTATATTTATCCAACCACGAATACAAATTATTATGTAGAATTTTGATGTTACTTTAATATTACGATAATAATATGCTATTTGGATAAGATATTAGAGGAAGTTTGAGAGTAGCACCAGTGGTAGAGAAAGTAAGGAGTAAAAGGTTAGCATGGTATGGGCATGTTATGAGGAGGGATGAATTGCATGTAACAAGGAGAACGTTAGTTATGAGTGTGGAAGGGTACATCGGTAGAGGTAGACCTAGAAAGAGATGGATGGATTGCGTGAATGGTGACATGATCAAGAAGGGAGTGATGGCTGAGATGGCGTATGATAGAGTTATGTGGAGGACAAAAACCTATTGCGCCCTACAGGAGTAGGATAAGGAGGAAGATGATGAATATGCTATTTATTTCTGTTTTCTGAGTTGAAAAAGAAAGAAGTTGTCAATTCGATTTCGATCGGTATGTATTTTTAACTAGCTTCGCCCGCGAATTCGTCCGCGTGGAATTAAAAAACCACAAAATCAAATAACCTATGTGTTCTTCCAGAATATGCTCTACATCTATGCAAAATTTCATCGAGATTCGTTCAGCCGTTTAGACCACAAACCCTAACAAACATCCATCTATACTTTCCCATTTATCATATTAGTAAGTATTACGTGCTTATTTTTTTAGTTTGCGTGGAATGGTTGCCATTTGGTCCCATTTAAAAAAAATCTAAAACAGTTGAGTAGTTTTTTGTTCTGTAATATTACTAAAATAACATTGCTATACAAATAGGGCAAATGGATATGAATTTTATGATGACTATCTTAAAATAATTCAATATAAGTATAGTAGGAACAAACATCTAAAACAGAAGGTCGCAACATCCTGCGTTTAATTTTAATACTCTATGTCGACATCACAACTATTTGCTTTATAAACTCACCAGAATCTAATTCGTTATAATTTTATAAATATTCTTTTGACCCCGTTTATTTAAATATATATTTGTAGTACCGTGTCGCAATTGCAAATACATTTAGAACTCAGTTCATATTATTTCGGCTTACTTAAAATTTCATTCATCTCCACGTCCGTGTGGGGTCGACACAACAATCAAATCATGTTTGTTAGATTCTTATGTGTTTGTCTAGGCTTTATCGACGCTACTTTTATTGTACAAATTGCCAGAACAATGTTAGTTTAGATTTGCTTACCGAAGTTGTATTGTTATTTTGTGACGTCATTAGTCCAGAAATATCAGTTGGCGTCCTTCAGAACTAAACTGTAATGTTTACATACGATTGTTTGAAGCCATAAGTACGCGTCGTAGTAATCCGTCTTTTATCTTTGAACTCTATTAGAATGAAAATAAAGAGATCTTATTTATTGGTTTATTAGTTAAAAGCGAACTATTATAGAAGCATTTGACATTGCTAATATGTTTTAATAATGATAGATGGCGCTAGTGGTCTTACAGATAGTGATTTCTGTTAATATTAATATTAATTCTGGTTAAAGACCTCGTTCATTTACATCAAAAGATTCGTTTAAGATATTAAAATTCCAATTACTGGCACAAAAACCTTCCAATCACTGATATAATATTTAATAAATCAATATTCCGTGCAGTTAAGATAGGACCATATAAGGCAGCATCGCAGTTCCACGAATAAAAGCGCTTGAAGCGAGAGTGGAACAAGTGTGCGGGAACATTGCCAAATGTACGATTTTACCTAATTGACTTGACGAACAGGAAACATGCTGGCCGTCTGGAAACACAACGACTTCTTGCTTTCAACCTTTTATACATTTTGTGTGGTGCTAATAGTGTCATGTTAGGTTTTCCTTTTTACATTGTACAATATTTTCTCTACTACATTAAACACTAGCGTTTTCTGATTTCTTAATGGTACTGAGAGTTTTTTCTTGTATCACAATTAATAATTGTCCATCATTAATCTTCAAAATAGCGTTTTAATATCTTTTGACATTTAATCATAACCTCATTTATACGTCGTCGTCGCTTGTCGATAGTTGAAGCGACGGGCGTTGATCGGGTCGCGTCAGGCGTCAGCTCGCGGAAGCCACAACGGAACGCGCTGTTGCGTCGCGTGGCGCGAAAATGGAACGCAGCGGATATAATTAAAACTGGACGGACAAATCGTTGGCGAGGAATTAACGCGCGAATTCGGTCACCAATCGTTCTTAAGAATCAGCAACATGATGCTTGCCGTTGTCAGAAACTAAAAGGCAAAGGACATTAAATCTTACAGCCACGCCTCGTTTATGAATTATTTTATAATTGTGTAAATAAAAAAAAATTACATTTTTATTCCTTTAATTCTATTCTTAAAATGTCCTGATTTATAAGTAAAAATGTGAGTAAAGATATCTGGATTATGTTGCCATATTGGATAAAAACGCAAAAGAGTAACTGTCACATATTTTTTATACTTTAATCGAGTTTTAATTAGTAACAAAACATTGGCAAACTAATGCGACTTGTTAATATCTCTTTTAAACGTTTAATAGGTTTTTTGACTCGTGTAAAGCCGAATTCAATGTCGTGTAGTCGCTGGCGGCAGAATGTAAAAGTATGTATAATATATTTTTAATGGATGTGCAAATATACATCACATTGAGACAACTTTCGTCAGTTCTTAAAATAAATAGGCATATAAATGTGACAGTTTAAAAGAGGAATTCAACAACATGACAGCTTGTGTTCCGTTTACCAGCTACTGGATTAAAGGGCATTGAACTTTCTTGTAAAAAAAATCAATTTACTAAGTAGTACGCTGATAAATTAGGTGCGAAACATACGTACGTCATTCATTCTTGAAAAAATAAATTAAAAACGCTGTCGTAAATAATTCTTAAAAGACACTAAATCACTAAAACTAAAGTTCAAACCTAAATGTTTCCTTTGTTTCGATCACAATCGTTAATATATAGGTTGGTTCTGTCAGAAAATATGCAAAACATAATGGCAAAAAGGAGGGCGCTAGTGAGCTATCTTGATTTATTTTCACTCGTACCCGCTAGGTCAGAGCTAGATTTTGCGATCTATAAGTGTTAACATAACTATTAATTCTGACATATCTATGTAGAAATTTAGTGACCTGTCACCACAAGATCATTGTAATTGGTTATGGCCGAATATGACCTTTCTACCTTTATTGGAATTAGGTTAATACATTTAACTATTGAACTATCCTGATGAACATAAATGTTCCTGCGAGTAAACAATGTTTGAAGCCACATCTGAAGCAGTTAATGACAGCTAACGTATTCGTTTATGCCAAAGTGTAGTTCGTCACGCGTACAGCCACGCCCTTGTCTATCCTACGCAAGTTTCGCATCAGTTATATCACGTCTGAGCATCGTTTGATCATTATTTATGGTACTTATATTTTAAATGATTTTCTTGATGGTCATTTTGAGCGTCGGTGGCTCAGGAGTTTAAGCACTTGACTTTGAATCCCGCCATGTACCAATGTGATATTCGATTTTTCGAATTTCATATGTACTTAATTTACCCGACGTTCTTACGGTGAAGGAAAAAATCGTGATGCAACCTGCACATATCGACGAAGAAATTCATACATATGTCTGAAGTCAACCAAACCGCAGTGAGCCATCGTGGTTGACTATGGCCTAGTCACCCCTAACTTAGGGTAGGCTCCGAGCCGTTCAGTTCAGTGGGGTGGGGACGTATAGTGAGCTGGTGATGATAATGATGGTTACTTCTGGCCTTTCTTCAAAAACCTATTTGCTTATTCGCACATGAATCTTGCAGAAAAACGTCAATGTGTTATGTCATTATTGCTGTCTTCCGTGTAAATAAATACGTCAAATTCTGCAGTAACAACTTCAGTAAACCGTATTATTTCTTCAAATTTATTGCTTTATTAGAATTGTCAGGTGGTATATCACGTCATCGAAAGCTTATTTCTCACTTCTCTAATTCTGATCCAGTCGAAACTTGTTTTTTGTAATTTTTTTGTCACTCGTCATTTGTCGTCCTTACAATAAGAACAAGTTAATTCTAATCAAGGGACTTTAAATTAATGAAGAGATAAAAACAGAATTAAGAATAATAATTGATGTATGAAAATCGTCATGCAATAGTGTAAGCGTCGCACGAATATGAAAAACGAGCCGAGTGCGCGCACAGAAATAGAGCGGCGCGTCGTCGCGCCAATGTCGAGGTGATCGTTCGTGCATTGTCTACGGCCCACGGCAGCAAAGCACGCTGACTAACATCTCTTATTTATCCTGTTCTCAAAGCATTTGTCATTTTTCTAGTCATTTCGTTATCTAATGCCTATCGGGCTGTGACTTTTTTGTCATCATTTGCTCGAACTGCCAAAAAAAAAGTAAATCTCGATTACATCTTTCTCGGAGAAAAAGAGATGACAATATGTTTCGATAGTGTGAAATTTAAATAGCAGGATAATCTACTAAAGCCTATTTATTTCCTTGCTTGAGTGATAAAATCTTTTAATCGAAGATAATGCGATACAGTACTTCCGGTAAAGCTGTCGTATAGGAAGCCATACTTAAAGACCTTGTAAGGCTGTTAAGAGGATAACACTTAATACCTCAGCAATAAAACTTGGAACAAATTGTCATTGCACGTAGTTTTACGATCATCGTTAACCCCTTACTATAGGGGCTTGTAGAAAAGATCTTGCTGCTTGGACAGAGAAGGAAAAAAGTTACATAGATCTATTTGGCTTCGCAAACATCTAAAAGACTTCTCGACATGAGAGGTTGACAACCACTGGCATAGACAATAGAATAACTGTTCAGATGATGTTACCATCAACAAGAAAAAAGATTTGCACGCTATATTTTCTCCCACTTTTTCCTTGATTACACGGCTACTTGGCAACTGTCTAAATATTCTATCAGCGCTGATTAACCCAGTAAATGAGACTACTTTACCGGGTTACTTTGTAGCGTGAAAGTGTTTTTGTGTCATAAAACAAGGACACGTCAAGTACTAATAGTGTACTATCGTGAATCGAAAAATATATTTAAACTACACATGTAGTCTAGGAACATTAGTCTAGAATGTTTCGCCAAAACAATTTCTGAAGGGAATTTTAATATTTGTTGTGTTCTCTTGGTCATTATTAAGAGCAACGATGACAACAGATCATAGAAATGACGGTAACGCCCGAATCCTAAACGACGCTTACAATCTGTCGAACGTCAGAATTTTGGAATTGGACTTTAATGGTTAAATGTCTTTTCATTTTAGCCGTAAAACTTACAATGACCTACATCAGGCCTAAAATAGTAGGAAAATATAGAGAGTTCCATAAGATGCAATTTATACGAGTATTGTTGTTTTAATAAATGAAGACTTGCAATTCCTTCATATTTACGATCATGTTTTTAGTTCAATATTCGACATTTTTATGTCTTCAGTGATTTGAATCTTTTGTTGAAGATTTTCAAAGTTTTACGAATAACCTCGAGTCGTCAGCTCCGGTCATTGACCTATGAGTAACGCACCCCAAACATAACTCGCGTGATCCTATTCCTTTGACATGATTCAAAAAAATATTAATACATTTTAAAACTTATTAATTAGTGAGACTTTTGAAGTCATTTTTTTTTATTAAAATACGTATCTACACTTAATATAATAAAACGTAAACACACACTTCTTTGTTGCCTAAGATGTCAGCAATCACAATATATTTTTGAATAATTCTTTTTTTTAATAAAAAGCCCTACACTGACGGCCCGCTTTAGGCTATATATTTTCACGCCATTAAACTTAGGGGGTAAATATTTTGGATAAAAACCCTAATGTGGGAAAGAGACCATAAGTTGCTGCCAACATCAAGGAAACATTTGCCATGGTTTGTCATGCCATTGTGACATTTGCAATTGAGAATTTGACAAATGTAGGTAAACGATGATTTTTTTTATAATTTCACGCGGATGAAGCCGAAAGGGAACAGCTAGTACTCGTAGTCGATAAAATTACAATAGAGAAATTAAAACATGAAGCTTTACTCGTAGTTACATTCGAGTACTTT
Source organism: Papilio memnon (assembly GCA_003118335.3). Lineage (NCBI taxonomy): Eukaryota > Metazoa > Arthropoda > Insecta > Lepidoptera > Papilionidae > Papilio > Papilio memnon. The sequence continues at coordinate 1,469,044 of LD700007.1, read as the reverse complement.
GCCGAATTTTATCGTAACAACTTCGTGAAAATTAATGATCGGAGCAAAAGAAAGTTCCACATTCTCTCGTACATTGTCCTTTAATTTACGTTACTCATTTATTAATTCCGTATGCGAGTATCACAGTGTAGCGGTTGCGGGCTGGAGTCGGCTGGTTTTATTAGCGTTTTACGCGCGACCTAAATGCTGCAGCTTCGGACTTCGGGATTAATGACTTCCCAACGGCCAATGGACTTACAATAATAAAAGTTACACAGCACTACGTGTCCTTTTATATATATAAATACTATTATAGCTGTTGCTCGCGACTTCGCCCGCGTGAATTTAAAAAATATAGCCTATGTTACTCACAGAGAAATTACCTTTCTGAGGGTGAAAGGTTTTTTAAAATCGGCCCAGTAGTTTTTGAGTTATTTCAATATATACAAAGATACAAAAATACAAATCTTTCCTCTTTATAATATTAGTATAGATACGTCAAGACGTGTACGCTATGGCTTAAAAATGTTCTAATTATCATCTCCCTGTTTTTATCCAACTCTCTGGGGTGGCGCACCATATTTTAGTCCTCCAATTTATCTATCATTCAGATATTTTAGTCAACATTACCTTCTTAAAACAGCTTAATGCAACAACGATGCATTGCCTTTGCTACGCAATTTCTCTTCCATCTCCTGCCGTCGAATCTTTCTTTTCCTTAATAGAAAGTGCTAAGTAAGGAAATAAAACCTACGCTAGTTCAGAAAGAGCACCCGCTTTTCAGAGCTGCGGTCTCAAGAGTGTAAGTTGCACTTTAAGACGTAAAGAATAAGGACATTGGCTTCCGACATCAAATAGTTAATGATAATAAAGTATGGGCGTTTATACTGTACTCTGGCATAACTACTCGTATTAGCTGAGTCTTATGACAAAGTTGATAGGGCTGCAAGGGCCGATCTTCTATTAATAAAACGACTGTTCTATTTATGAGAAGCTTTATTGCACAAGCCAGCCCTAGATATCATGATCAGATGAATCTGCGATCTCTCGCCCACACGGAGACGCGCTGTCTGTCAAGTGGACGTGTTACGAAATTGATATTCGATATTTTATGATTGAAGTGTAATCACGTTGCGATAGTCTGTGTATTTAGGTTGACACAATTACGTGTGCAAGGAAAATTATCCATATACATAATAGTAAGAATAAAGATCCTATCATTCGGTTAGTCTTTTGTACAATACAACAAAACATCAATAGTAATTTTTTTAGGAGTTAGTGAATTTAAAATTCTCTGATAGAAACGAAGTATTCCATCAGATTTTTTTCAATCAAATATTTCTTTGCCTACCATCACCACTTTCACCATCATCACCAGCTCACTATACGTCCCCACTGAGGGGCTCGGAGCCTACCCTAAGTTAGGGTGACTAGGCCATAGTCAACCACGCTTTCTTTGCCTACGATGCTGTATTAATGCAGCTAGATGGAGTTTAAAAGTTATCTACGATTTCGGTTAATTTTATTGCATACTAGCTTTCGCCCGTGACTCCGTCCGCGTGTAATGAAAAAACAAAAGTGAGTGGCCTATGTGTTCTTCCAGACTATCCACCACATTTATGCCAAATTTCATCGAGATCCGTTCAGCCGTTTGTGCTATAAACTCTAACAAACATCCATCCATCCATCTAAACTTTCGCATTTATAGCATTACTAAAATTAGTAAGATTATACGTTTAGTAAGTTCTCCGTATGAAAACAATGGTACTACATTAAGCAGAAGAAACTAGGTAAAGCGGTCGTCATAATTGCGACTAATGGCTCCTGACGCGTTTAATTTATCGCAGTCCAGCTGCTACGGTCAGCAAATTAGATGTGAGCTCGAGTTGCAGCGCGCACGTGTACGCACCTTGTCAACGGGGGCTTAATGGGACAGGGTGTTAAGACGCGTATGAAAGTTACATAGTGTTCTGCGTCAGGGAGTTTAAGTTTCAACATACATTCACAAACATTTAGACAAATATAATTATTTACGTATATAGATGTTGGTGAATTTTGCAGAAGTTTTTGGTGCGTTTGCTGTTTTGTTAATAATCACATCCTTGAGTAACAATCTGAAGATAACAAGTTACAACAGTTGTTGTACATGATGGTTTCAATTACTAAACTTTCTCATAGTTTTAACTTTCGGATGTTAATGACCACAAATAATTGATATTCATAAATATGTGCTAAATTCATTAAAGTTATTGTTTCGGTTGGTTATGTTTGCTGAACATTTAATACAATACTACCAGCAGTCGGCGCCTAGCGTTTGGGCGTTGGCCAGGAGGACTCGTCTTGCTTTAATTCATATCGTTTGTTTCGAAATATATAACGTCATAGGAGTTACTAAACTTTCTGGAGCAAATTGTTCAAAACAGTGGGTTAAATAGTACTTTTAAACCGCTTATTATTCATAACAATTTCCCGCTTTATGAAGGTTTATATGAGTTAATAAGAAAGTAATCTTTTTTCACACTCATTTTTTATTTTTTTATTTAATAAGGTGCCAAACGAGCAAGCGGCCACCTAAATCCGCCGAAATGGCGTAGCGACCGCTACCCATAGACATCGGCAAATGCAGATGCGTTGCCTACCCTAAATCGACGGAGGAGGAAACGCACATAAAGAGGATATTTCCCCTTCCTATGCATCTCCACCGTCAAATCCACTTTCCCATCCAATCCTTTCCTTATGAGAAAATGATGGAACGGGAATGGGACTAAAATTGGGCCTCCGGCACCAAATGTAATATTTTTCATTCCTTACAAGATAATGTGTTCTTGTATGTAATGTGATGATACACAATTCTAAATACATTCTTCCATATTTATCTAACATAACATAAAAAGTTAAAACGACGTTATAATTACGACGAAACAATTTTCTTGCTATCGTAAAATTGGCGCCTTTAATTACTAGTTGCAGTCATTACATGGCGCCAGGCTAGTTGTTAGTTGATTGTATCGCAGTTGTGTCCGTATAGTGTGGACAATTTTCAAAAGGTCGTTAACCTAACTGATCAATAAACTCCTGTTCTATTTTTTTTGTCGTTGATACAGATAATCAAATTGTAAACATGCACAGATGATATATATGGCTTATAAAAAAGGTAACAAATATGGCCACTGAACTGCATACATGGATAGGACATTAATTGGAAATGATACCTTTGCTTCCTCCAATTTAAACGTGACTGTTGAAGTCCTTGACAGATTTCTCTCTATTATTAATTTAGATTCTCACCACCGCTAATCGCAACCCTCAGAGCTAAAATGGCGACAATCAAATGGTACAAAATACCTCGGTTTATAGCCTGTCCATCTATAGAGGTCAAGGACTGTAACACATTGTTGTCCCTTTTTGCCAAGAGGAATGAGGGAGATGACGATATGTTTTGTAACAAAAAATAGAACTGCAATTAAACAAAAGAGTGCAACAAAAGATTATTTAGTATGACGAAATCATCACCTGTTTTATTGTCATTGAATGACAAAGATGTTTTTGTTATTATTGTCACGATTAGAACGTAAATATGACAATGCACTTGTGATCATTCCGAGAACATCGGACTTGCCAACTACGAACGTGGTCCGTAAATTACGTCCGCCTTTGGCTCGTTTATGATTTGTGGTTTCACTATGGTCACTGTCAAAAATATATGATATTGCCATCCCTCTTATACTCTTTGATTAAAAGACAAAAACATTTTTAATACACACTTCTATAAATGTAACAATTTGCAACCGAGTTCCATGTTTGCAATTTTAGAAGTTTTAACGCTCACCTGATGTACAGAATTAGTTTATTAATAAACCTAATAATCCATTGAAATTGCATTTGCCGTGAATTATTTCCTGACGGCCAGCGATTGGCCGGTGGACTGGCACCGTTTACATTGCTTTTATCGGAACTATAACATCCATCATCGCTCTTCATGAGCAATGTCTATAGAGAATTTTGTGCAAATAATTATCGAATTAGTATAATTTATTGACTGCATAACAAAAGCACTTACGGTTACGTCTGTACAAAGGTTTCTAAGCTATAGATAAAGTTATGTGACGCAGTGGGTATAGGTTAAACTAAATTATGATAGCCCACTAGCGCCGTCCTGTTAATATCAAAAAACTGTCACTAGTTCCTTGTGTCTTGTTTTTTGCCTACAAGTGCAGGTTTTACATATTTTGTCAAATATAACCGCGGTAATGATCTGTTTCTCATCGGGCCAGTTAAGTTGTCGCACTATACGTAGATTTTTGGACTTCTGACATAATACGGAAGTGTTGCATATCGGTTGACGACAAAAAAGGTTATTGGCACTTCGATTAATGAATCACAGCTGCCCACGCGACTGATAATGCCACAATAAACTTGCACAATCTATTGCCAATTGATTTATTGATGAAAATAAATTGACAGATTTAGACATCAGAGTAGTAAAAAAAATCATATATTCATCAATGTGTCTTTCGTAATTAGATACCTATTTTAGTTATTTTTACCGTTATAAATTGACATAACCTAAAAAAAAAACTATAACGATTTAATCAAAAATATATTGATAATGTAACTTCAAACTAATAAAATAGGTAAAACTAGTTATACCATCTAAATAAACTTGTAACAACGCAATTGCTATAATGATAAAATTATTTAAAGGGGTTGCACAAAAACCTTTTACTAAATATTACTATAACAATTTGCAAATCACTATTTCAATAGGTAAGACTTATATAAGGTAACTACTATATATTTGTAATTCTACACAATTACGTACAATTTTGGCCTGGTTTAAATGTACTTAATTATTGTCGTTACTTTCGTAGCAATAACAAAACGCAATCTTACGTTTTTTATTTACCTACTTACATAATATTTAAAATTGGTACTGTTTACAGTAGTTAGTATTAGGACTGTAAGTTGAATTTAAATTTGTTTTTTATCAATATTATTTTTTATCTGTTACGAGAAAGGTTAAAAAAAACAATAAAAAAATTGTTATATGTTGGTCACTAGATGTCGCTACTTGTTCTAATATTCATCGTCCGCGCTAAACACGATGCGTCACAAAACGCGCCGCGCCACGCAGCTGTCCGAATATAATTTACCGCAGCGTATACGTATAGAATTGGTTTTTATTATTGGACAAAACTTCATAACGAAAGCTAATCTGCTTTTGTTTAATTATCAAATTTTTGTTATAATTATCTTTTATTTCACATAGATTAAGAAAAACAAATAGTTTGAAATTCACTAACTTCTAATTACTGCGATTTCCTGAATAGGAATAGGAATAGACTGGCCGGAAATATAAAATCCCTCGCCATATTGCGGAAAGCCTACGAAGTTAACAAATAAGTCGATTGAAGCGCCACTGAACAGAGATTTAATATTCTTGGTTAGGCACTATAACTTAAAAATACGAAACAAAAAGATCATATTTTATAGTAAAAGATAGCAAACAAGCTAGCCACTTGCATTCGCCACAATAGCGGAGTGACTGTTGACCATAGACATGACAGAGCAGAGCAATTGCAGATGTCTATGGTCAATGTTGTTTATGGTGTTGCCACATTTAATCGACCGATTTCGAGAAAACTATTGCTATTTCAAAATTATGTGCTATGTGATAGATTGATATTATAAATTAATCAAGTCTTAAATATAGCTGAAGTTAACACAAATGTATGCGTGACCTATATAGTTAATTTGATTAACAGTTTAAATTAACTGTACTTGCAACTCTCATTTACGATCGTGAAGTCTAATTAATCTGCCACATAATAAACCCGTTGCCAAATGCCAAATTGAATTGGCATTATTTTAACAATGATTTTTTACAACCATTGGAAAAGTTTTTCAGTTTATAGTCGAGTATACAGTTTCTATGACCACTATAAATTTTAAAAAAAACATTTAAAATGTTTTTTAAAAGATTGAGAAAAACTTACAATATTTCATAATTGGTTTATTTATTTTAAAAACTAGCCTTTGTCTAGAATAAAACTAGAATTATATAAAAATTTAGTAAGTAGTCTATGTTATAATCATCCATCCAAACTTTCGCATTTACAATATTAGTATAAATTAAAAAGGTATATCTATCTTTTTATTTTCATTAGAAGTTTTAATGGTTTTTAATAATGTTTCGCAATATCCAACACCTTAAATAGCTAAATTTCTTTTTAGTTACAAAATAATAAACTGCAATATAACATTATTGTATCATTTAAAAAAGCTATTGAACTGTGAAATACGAAAGACTGCCAAGCATATTTTTTCCGAGACTTGGTCTACTTACGATGTTTTCGTTATACCGAAATATAGTTTGTAATACAAAGTTTTTCAGCAATCTTACAAGATTTACGTCGAGGTTGATAGAAATTTCGACATGATTTATGATTCATATTATTTATTGGATAAAAGAATTGTAATAGATAATTTAGATGAAAATCAAAACTACATAGGCTGATATTTTGATACTAGCTGTTGCTCGCGATTTCGTCCCCGTGAAATTAAAAGAAATAATAAAAGATATAGCCAAATTTACTCACAGATAAATTACCTTTCTAATGGTGAAAGAACTTTTGAAATCGTCCCAATAGTTTTTGAGTTATTTCAATACAAACAAAAATACAAATTTGTGCTCTTTATAATATTAGTATAGATATAGATTTATTTTTAAAAACACTGTAATAACTTTCTTAAGGGCTTGGGTATTTTTCGTCATGTCATCGCTTGCCAACCGAGCGCGACCGTCAAACTTGCCGTTCACCTTTCTGCATCCCAACTATGCAGACTTCGACTAATTTATTGTTGTCATTATATAAATAGATGCGTCGATTCGACGTAACCTATGCCCTATATTTTAAAAAAATAATCAAATTCTACAACTGCTTCTTTAACTGCGATAAGCTCTTACGTGGCAATTCCATTTTCCTTTCCAAATGATTGTTTTTAAAATTTCATAATAATAATTATTTTTTTATTTCGGATAACAAAGATCCATAGAGTGTTAGTGCTTGAAGTTATAAATCTAGTGTTAGTAGAAATTACATAATGCAATCATTTTACATATAATAATTAAGAAGTGCCACAACGATGCTGTAATACAGCGAGACCAGCAAACACTAGTCTAAGTGTAACCGGATCCAGCGAGCCAGCATCGCAAGCCGCAGCATATAGAAGAGATTTTTTTTGTTTGTATTTGTCGTTGATCTTTAGTGATTTAAGAGCTTATTTGTACGTGAAAAATAATCTATAATCTATACTTTTTTTTTTTTTTTATTATTTGTTAAGCTAGCGCTTGACCACGATCCCACTTGAAGGAAGTGACGATGCAG
>LD700007.1:1435162-1448616 GCA_003118335.3 Papilio memnon | reverse complement strand
CTTCATACTAATATTATAAATGCAAAAGTTTAGATGGATGGATGGATGTTTGTTAGAGTTTGTAGCCTTAACAGCTGAACGGATTTCGATTAAATTTGGTAGATGTAGAGGATAGTCTGGAAGAACACATAGGCTACTCACTTTGTTCTTCTTTTAATTCCGCGCGGACGGAGTCGCGGGCGAAAGCTAGTAATTCATGAAAAAATGTAATTAATATTTTTTAATTATCTCCTTAACTTACATTGACGACAAATCCTTTGTCGATGGCTTCGCGAACGCGGTTCTCGTAATCTTCAATCTTAGTGATGGCTTCAGCGAACTCAGGTTGGTCAAGGTGGAAGTGGTTAGGTCTGACCGGGTACAAAATGCCGTTGTGGTATGAGATTTGAGGGACATATCCTTGTTTGACCACATTGAAATCGAGCAATGGTATTTCTCCAAATCCATTAGACAATCTTTCCATGTAGTATCGAGTGATGATTTGCTTATGCAAGAACCACCAGAATTCACCACGTCTGTCTTTAATCAAAGGTGTTTGTTCTCCTCCGAGCCAGTAAGGATACAGCAAGTTGTGATTATAGTAGAATGCATTATAGGTTACGTCATGCGTGAAGTAGGTAAGAGTGTAGTCTTCGGAGAAGTAGGTCCATACAGTGTCGTTCCACCTTATTACAACATTCTCGTCCCAAACGAAGGTAGATGGGTAATGTTCAACCCATTGTTTGCCGTGAGTATTGACTCTCTGCGCTGTGGTAAGTACTTGACTATTGTGGAAGAATGAGGGGAAAATATCGTAAATTGGAGGGATCACAATGCCTTGAGTATTCGGATGGTGTAATAAGACAATGCTCAGGACGTATATGAACAGACCCTCGTTGGCTTTGTTCCTAAGGAGGACTGCAGTCTTATAGAATGTGTCACAGTCTTTAGCTGAATATAAAACATTGTATACAAGTTTAGCTTCGTACAAGTGCGTGGGCTCCAACACTGTGAATGGTACACCACGAGGTAGTATCAAATCGTTCTGAACAAATTCCCAGTACAATTTTACAGCAGTTTCATTCTGCAAAACAAAACCAATGTTAATGTTTAAAATAACAAATGTATATAATTAAAACCAATACGAGTACTTATAACGAGCCTTGGTTAAATTGGCTTTTCATTGCGACCGAAGAAATTTTAATAATCTACGAGTATATATAAAAGAAAGTCGTGTTAGTTACACTATTTATAACTCAAGAACGGCTTTACCGATATATATATATATATATTTTTTATAAGAGAGGGGGGGCAAACGAGCGGCGGGAAGACAGAGGTGTTCAACGACGCCCATGGACATCCGCAATACCAGAGGAACTACAGATGCGTTGCCGGCCTTTGAGGAGATTGTAGGCTCGCTTCTTGAAGGCTGCTTCTCGATATGGCTGAAAATTGGTGAAGAGGTAGCTTAGACCCAGGAGACGGACATAGGATAGGACTATTTATTCCGTTCGACAGCGTTCCTGTGTGACTTGACATAAAACATCAGTCACTATAAAACGTGGTATAACAAAAAACAATTAAATTTGAAATAACAAAACGCAAATGACGGGCATATTATAGGCTTTTTTTTTAAATTCTGCGCTGTCAAAATGGCGACCGGACCGCTATCTATGGAACGGGTGGACCGATTTGGACGGGACTTTGACTGGAAAGTAGCTGGTAAAAGGTAGATACACACGGGATTGTTCTGTGCTAACAAAGTTTGTGGGCGACAGCTCTTTATTAATAAACTGTATACATACGGTATATTTATCGATATTCTCGATAGGGTTCCATTGGTCCGAGTGCTGCAGCTCCGGCTCGTGAATCGGCTCATGAATGTGATAGAACAAGTTCAACACATTCACTTGTTGTTGCAGGAATTCATGACCAGCTGTAGAAATAGTCGTAAGATAAAGTTGTATAGAAATTGCAATGAAACATTTTTGTGATAATTATTTTAAATTTCGAACATGATCAAATCCCATTATTTAATCCTCAAATGCGCACTGTTGTATAAAAACAACATACACACATTTGAAAAAAGAAATTGTATGCTAGATATTTTTCTTATTTTTCATTTATTAATTTTTACGAAGGGTTAAAGGAAAAAATCATGCATTTAAGGGTTAAAAAAATCCTACAAATCTCTCTGATAATTTGGTGGAACTATACAAAGGACTTCACAATGAATACATATTGGAAACTTTCATATGTGCGCTTTGAGAACTAGGACTTCTAGTAAAGTGTACTCAGTCAAGCGCGTTCACATATTTTCTTATGAAAAGACTTTTTTGTCGCTCTGCGAAAACTGTGCTCCCAATTCTCTCTTTCACGTTGTTTATACCGACAGCACAGCACAAGTACCATTTTCGAAGCCAATTTACAAATTACTAACGCTCGCCGAACGCCGTGAACGCAGTATTGTGTACGATATCAACGCGTTATTAACGTAACGTCGAACGCCCAATGTCAACCAGCCCTTAGACTTCTAGTAATAGTCATGTTTATAGGCGATTGTATTATGTAATAAAAAGTGGCAACTTACCAACTCTCTGATGCACCTTATGGACGGGATCTGCCAGCCCACAGGCAAGCAGTGCTAACACACACAACACCAGACGAGCCATGTTCGTTAGTGAAGAACCTGTCAATACTACCCCCTTATATACCACAATACTTCAATATTATCCGCTAATTATCTAGCTTAGGTCAGGTATAATGTAAATAATAAATAACACACCGTTATCTTCCAATTTTATTTAACTTTGACTTATGTAAGTACGAATTCTTATTATTAATATTCTATGTTTAAATAATTACTTAGGTTATATACAGATTTTATGTTCCTCGTAACTCCTCCTTAGGGTATTGTTTTGGGTTGCAAGCGAATAATATGGGGCCCTGGGCAACCCGGAGTAGGAGAGTAAAAACTTAACGCTTAAGGGGACATGGTTGTGTTCCGTACGGGGATCCCACTCCCCCCGTTTTAGCGATGTTGGCGACCACCGTGGGGTTTTAGTCGGTGCGAGTCCGACATATTCCGACGCTTGGCTCCAATGAGTCGGAATATGCTTAGGCATTTGCCCACGTAAAAAAAAGGTTTTATCAGATTTATATAATACATTCTTGGATTAGTTTAACCAGCTTTTTCTTGCATCATTTCAATTGTACAGTTAGCTGCATAAATACAAACAACCTTTGGCTCCTGAAACTGTGAGGAATTAAAAGAAAAGTAGCGTATGTGTTGCAGACTACGTACTATATATATGTGAAATTTCACAGAAAATCGTTGAACTACATCCATCCATCCATCTCAACTTTCATATCTTACTAATATTATAAATGCGAAAGTTTAGATGGTTAGATGGATGTTTGTTAGAATATGTAGCCTAAACGGCTGAACAGATCTGGATGAAATTTGGCATAGGTGTATAGTCTGGAAGAACACATAGGCTACTTGCTTTTGTTTTTTTATACCACGCGGACGGAGTCGCGAGCGAAAGCTAGTTTATAATATTCGTAAGAAGTAAGATTTACAAAACTCGACTAATTTATTTAGATTTAAAAATACGTATCGATCTATACGTTCATAACATGTACTAATTGATTGAAGAATACAAAGCATACATGAATATTTTTAAACCCAAAGCACGTACAAATTTCTTTGTAAATGTATGCATTTTTATGCATCTAACTGTACCTATCTTTAGTCTAATATATTTCAGTGTTTGCCCGCGACTACATCAGCGTGGAATTAAAAAAAACTGACTGGTATTAAAAAAAATAACTCATGTAGCCTTCCAGAGTATGTTCTACATCTCAGCAATACATCGAAATACGTTAAGCAGTTTTGGAGAATCGTAGTAACAAACATCCATCCAAACTTTCGTATTTTAATCACATTTAGATATAAATAGTTTATTCAAATTAAAAATAAGTAACCAAGAAACAAAGTTTGTTAGAGTTTGTAGCCTAAATAGGTAGCCATAGTAGTAGAGGACAGTCTGTAAGAACACATAGGCTACTTTTGTCTTTTATTTTAATTCCATGCAGACGAAGTCGCGGGTGAAAGCTAACAATAAAATTTCAACATAAATATCGATTACTATTATCAGTTACAATACAAGAACAGTTTATTTTCTCGTGATGGTCTTCATATTGTTTGCATATTATTTATCGATTATTTCGACAAAGGTCATAACAAATTTAATCACTATTTTTATACAATAAAAGGTAATTGACTTAATAAAACTGATATCTGAGAGGTTAGAGAGTTACTATTGCGCAATGTTGAAAAGAATGAGCGATGATAGCTATGAAATATTGCAATAGACCCAAGAAGTGAAAATGAATTTATTTTAATAAAACTATTACATTTTATCAGTAATCTTGATAAAATACCTAAAGTTTCTAGCCTAAAAAAGGATATTAACTGTTAAATGATAGACTTGTTTCCGACTTTAAAAGTTACGTTACAATATGCTGCTACATAAATTAATGTAAGTCAACTTCATCCTCAATATTTAATTAGTCGAGTAGCGTACTGTTAAGAAGAAATCGGTACCTTACCGGAGTAGCGGCGCAACACTAGTTCATTGGCATACACGTCCCTATGACATCTGTCAATGTCATTCAAAAGGATTAAGGATAAGCGCGCCATTTCTGGCGGAAATCGGTAGACTGTGTATCGATGTAGATTTATGTTGTTACCAATTATATTATTGTCTTAAAGTACTAAAATTGATAGAAAAAGGTTAAATGACGTAATAAACGCATAAATCACTTGGCTTCATAGGTTCACAGTCGTGCCGCTCGGACGCGTCCGAAGTTTTAATATGAGTAATGTAGGATCAAACCGACTAAAACCCCCTCAATGGCCAACCTCCTGTGAAATACAGAGTTACGAGATAACCAAGAAAAACCAAATTTATGTTAACCTATTTTCATTTTATTTGAAGGCAAACGCCTATATTATATTAATCAAAACATTGTCAACTTCTTCCAATATGATATTTGCATATCAACAGCGATAGGCTCTTGTACATTTTATTTACGGATGCATTAAAAAATCAATATGTCAAAGTTGGTTACAACAATCATCGGACTATCCCAAAATTATAATAGATGCAAAGATTGTTCTTGTTTGAACAAAATAATAATAAAAGTGATGCCATAGTCTCAGTATTAATGTCAATAAATACTAATGAGATAATGCCCTGTTTAATGTCGCACGTACATCTTAAAACTTAAAACACCGTGTGAGAAAAACCGCTTTCTGTTATGTTGCAATGTAAACTTGAAAAGGAAACTCGCCGTCGTCTCACTGACGAGAGAAAACGTTCGATTTCGCCGATATATTGTCATGTGGTTTTAGTAATAGACTATATTTCTTTTTTCTTTATGATTTCGATAAAAATGAAATCTGAATGAAAAATGTGCGGGAACACAGAGGAGTGAATGAAGTTAATATTTTTATTCTGTATAATTATTTAAAACACTGTTTAAACTTCTTTTTTTATTTTAATATCAATAATTACTTTCCTAACAGTATATTTAGCGTTTAGAAAAGTTTGTCGGATACGTTTGATTCAGTGAAAACTGGAGCAAGTGCTTCCCGGCGTACTAATGTATCCACAGAAATGTGCAAAGAAAGCTAAACAACTTATTTCTTTCTACTTTCACTTGGAACGTGTATATTCCAATTTACCTTTTAGAGCCGGATCCTTTTGTTCTTAGGTTAGGTTATTGCCTAATACTTACTCATTTATATGCAGTCGTAGTCGTAGTTTCCTAGTGTTTATTAAATACGAGAATATGCTAAGGAATAGCTTAAACATCCATTATAGACTCTGTATGGTCCAGGGATTATTTTAAAAATAATCGTGAACAATAGGGATTGACACAGGTATATCTCCGACTTCTACTTTATTGGTCTTTTTAACCCTTAAATGCCTGATTTTTTAAATCAACAGTACACTTTACTGTGTTTACTAATGGGGAAAAATCGTCAAACAAAACGAAATTTTAATATATTGTTCTTCCAACTTTTTGTAGATAACAACAGTTTCGTGATAGGCTCCTTTACTAACATTTAAACAGCCTAATAGTAAAATAAAATCGATTGTAGGTGCCCAATGCTATTTATAACCCCGGTATCATATTTGAAACTTCAGGTACGGGTTAATTTTATTCCATTAGGTCCAATAGTCATAGTATTCCTAATTGCAAATGCGTCTATACAATATTACCTACTAATTACCAGCGTCATCAGCGCTAAGCATGCTCTAAATTCGCACTCGAAATCAAATTTAGCGTAATTTCCACCACGAGTTTGTAAATAAGATTATAATAGGACTTGTTTATTTATTCAATTCTAAATGTAGATGCAGCGACGTTAAATACCCTTTCGAATTTAAACAAACCGTAACTTCTTCATTCTTGTAACCTTTATTTGTATAAGAACATTTGCACACAAAGTAACACACATTTCAAACAATTTGACTAATGAAATTAATTAAATTAAGGAGTTAAGGAATCAATAATTTATTGTGCTTTGTATTTATCAAGTTGTATTTATAATAAGTTTTCCTTATTGTTATTTAATATGTTATTCATTTATTTTACAGTTTGCAGAGAACGGAAAAATGAAAAAACATAATGTTGCGTGTTAAAAAGTTTACTTTGCAAGCAGACTGAATGGCTGCGTTCAGATGAAAGAAAAGATATTATAGTCTTTTCTTTTTCATGCAAATGTTATGCTGAACATTTACAATCAAACGATTTCGTTGTTATGAATACTGATTGTTGTTATTTAAAAAAAAATTGCCTGTCGGATGTTGAGATCGTGATGGTAACAACAGATGATCAACAACAAATCCGACACTAAATAAATATGTAATCTGTATCGTTTAAAAACAAAAATTAAGCATAGACAAAACATAGAGCCAGAGCGTGACTCAATGGCGCGCACACATAACTGTCACATATATCACCGTATAAACGGCAGATTACGCTTATAATATTATGAATCTCATAAATCATTAAGTTATTCTAGTTCTGTGACTAATTTCTTATTCGAAAACGTTGACATTATAAAGTGATATTACAATACAAAATTATAATTATTATTTTTATTTTATTTCCAATAGCAAACTGATTCGAGCTTTAGTTGTTTAGGGTTTTATCTACGCAGTGTATTTTTGCACGAGACCACTATTTTAAAAGCCACAATTTATGGTTTGAAGGACCAAAATATTCGTAATAAATCGTAAGAGTTGACTTCTGTAATATTTTTTTTTTATTTTTAACATCCAGACAACTCGGATACTGAAAACCAGCGCGGTGACAAGCTGGAGACCGCATCAGCTGAGCCTTTTATTTTATTTGTTTTTTATTTCATTTATATGTACTGTAATTTTTTTTTTTGCGGTTTTTTTAGTCAATGTCAATCGGTGTTTTATTTATTTTATTTACTAAACTCCGTAGTTTAGTATGTAACATCGAAACTGATTCCAAGAAAGTCGTACTAATTCCATTATTCACATCTTTCACCGGCATTGAAAATAAACCCGTGCGATCTTCAAACAGGAAACTATTCATTCACAGAATATCAAATCTGTTACATTACCTTTGATATTAAAGTGGATTTCGCGTATAAATTATTGTCCAACGTACCTAGACCTATATAATATTGAGGTAGGAAGTGATTCAAAATATATCGGTGGGCGTACGTCCGACCTTGCTTACGAACGAGGAATGTCCACGAGAAACAATTTATTGTTATTTCATTTCAGGATCCGCGACTAAATATAACAGATTGTTTTCAACTAGATATTCTGCTATTAGAAAATTGTGTTTGGATGCCGAAATATTCTAGTTGTAAATAATAGAAAAATAGCACTTATTACTGCAAAAATGTGAAACATAGACACTTTTTATTTTTTAAGAGCTATAAGTAGACGACTTTTCTCCATATAATTTTTTATGTTTGCTATTAGCTCTATTAATATTTGTACGAAAAGTTGCAGTATAACAATCACATTAAAAACTCCAACTTATAGTGGTATAACTGCAGGAGGCAGTTTTTAGAAACGTCTAGAACTTAGATATGTGGAAGCTATTGAAGACATTGAAATATGTATTTGTCCTTAATGTTTCCTATATCTAGATCAATTATTAATAATATAACTTCGTCTGTTAGTTTGTAATTATCACGATTTTCAAATGTCATATTAATCTATAAATAATGTAAAGGTTAATTAAATTAAGGTTTATGACCGATACTGACCCTGTCAGCGAGGCTAACAAACATACAACGACAACAACTTTAATGTTCTGACAGTTTTGTGATTAGAAGATTCACCTTGGAATCTGACGTTATGACGAAAATAACTTGTACAAATTATGACGAATGACTCAGTTTAGCAGTTTTGGGAATCTCTTTCAACCAAAAGTAGATACGATAGTTACCTATTTAATTTGATTGCACAAAATAACATCGATATTTTGACAGCTGTCAATACAATATTTTTTATTTAGTCTTTGGAACGCTGATCTGGCAAACTTTTACTTGAGCTTCTTCATTAAGATTTCTCCATCAATCTCTCGACCTCAATACTTCTGAGGGCGGAACAGTGTAGTGCGTGCAGCGACAGTATCGAATCGATTCGCGACAGCCGACTGTTCCAATTAACGGTTTTGTTATCGATTACGGCACGTCGCGGCGAGTAAACGATACGTGAATCGATTATGACGCACGCACTATGCCATTTCCGG
This sequence comes from Papilio memnon, assembly GCA_003118335.3. Classification (NCBI taxonomy): domain Eukaryota; kingdom Metazoa; phylum Arthropoda; class Insecta; order Lepidoptera; family Papilionidae; genus Papilio; species Papilio memnon. Next base: position 1,439,817 of record LD700007.1, on the reverse strand, counting down.
TTGTTGCGCTCGAGAATAGGTTATAACGGTTATTGCATAAACATTCAAAATAACACTTCTAGATTACACGAGGAACAACACCAGAATACACGTTTTTAATTTTTATGTTGATTTCGACTTCCGTTTTCTAAGTTTTGACTTAAGATGACTGCATGTTGTACTTCGTTAAAGCCTTATTGAACGAGCATAAGCATTAAACAGTCGAAAAACAAACTTAGAAGTTGCAGCAAGTTTAGTTCCGATCATAATAATAAAGCACTGACTTCTTTTGACCTATCTGACGAATAAAATTGCACCTGTAGTCTACATTAATCTTGTACCTACGGAGGGTCGGCATAGTATGTACTGCTCTTCCATACATCTCTATCAGCTGTCATATCTGAATTAACCCCAGTCTTAAGCATATTCTCTTTCACACAATCCATCCATACTTTTTTCGGTTTCTACCGTAGTAGCGACCCAAACTTAATACTTTCTTATATGAGATCCCTTAAGAAAAGTAACTGTTCTTGTCAGTATTCTCTAGAGGTCAGTGTGTTGAAAAGACAGATAAAAAATGCAAATCACAACTGTTACGATTACAAAATAGCAGTTTGTTAACTACGCAATACGCAATGAACTGGATCGTAAATGCAACATATAATAAAACTTAAAACATTTGACGCATGGATGATCACGACCAACGAAATTACCTAACATTCTTTATAACAAATCTATAAATTGCACACATCTGTCTGTATCGAAAAATATTTAGATCAAATATTTTTTTTTCTAATGCAACTAACTTTTTGTGGCATAGTATTATAGATTATTTTAACTACTCTTTATTGTGTTCACAATCAAAAGCTCTATGATTGTTCTTACATACAGATTAGAAATAACTTAATTATTTCTTTATTTATTTAACAACGATTTTTTAATTCATTATGTTAATATGGATGTTGAAATATGACGAAATGATAATGAAGTATTAATTTTTAATCCTAATAGACTGTCCAACATGTATTGATTTTTTATTGAGTTATTCAAACTTTATATTCTTAGTTGGCATTATGTCGTTTCTAATATGGTAACACTCGTGATTAAAATGACGATAAACAGATCAACTTAATCTTTCCAAAAGCGTAAGTTGTGTGGGCAGCAAATGTCATATAAATTGCATTAAGAACTTCCTGTTTTCCCTCCAATAATATCAAAGCAATTGCACTTGAATTATACGAGTATCTCTATAATACATTGCCCAATTAGTCCAATTAAAATTTGATTTATTCTCTTATTAGGACATACAATATCCTATATACATGAAAACAAAAATATATATAATAGTAATTTCGTATCTCTCATTTATTATGTTTTAGTTCTAATTTGAGAACTTTTAGTGCGATATCTTGTTTTTAATCTGTCGAGTTTAGATTTTAGCATTAAAAATGAATGTAAGAACCCTTGACATACTTGACTACAGCCTAAAACAACCTAAATCACACTCGACTCCTTATATAGCATACCAGGTGGTATGACATAAAAATGTTAAAATTCAAGTCAATTCGATGCAATCAGGTTTTTTTATTTACAATTTAGCTGATAACACCGGCCTACAAACAGGTCGCACGGATTTAGTCACAGTAAAAAATGACCGGTATTAATACAACGGTATTCAACACATATAACAAAAATTAATAATATAACTAGAGAAATAAAACTAGAGAAATAATAGTGTTTGATCAAATTCATTCAAGTAAACAATAACCATTTAAAAATTACGATAATACCGGTCAACCGGTATTTCAGAATATAATTTCACAGATTAAAAAGCTTGCAAACGTCATCTGGCTTCCCGCCGACTTAAAGCGTTAGGGCCTCGATTCTCGAGTTGGGTTTATGCTGTCGTGAGTTGATGGGTGTGACGCTAACGGGACAAGCTTGTATCGTGACGAGAGCATCGCTAATATTATGCTCGTTGCGGCCGAGCGGGTAACCGGTGCACGCTACAGCTAGCCCGCACAAAACAATGCGCAATGCATGAATTACATTAATTAGCATCGTCAGAACTGATAATTAAAAAAAAATCTACAAACTTTAATATAGAATCAAAAGGCAAGTCAAGCACAGTGCTATTTCCAACTTTATTAACGCCCTGGGCGATTTTTATTCGGTGCCTTCTTTTTTATCATCACTAAAAAGGTTTAGCTATTCGCGACCTGTGTCCCTTTATGTCAGGCGCCATGGGAAGTTAACTAACTTTAACGCCGCCATAGGCATACGGTGGAAACCTTGACACAGATCAATTTTTGAAATAAATACTGTACAGTTGCCGTAGAAGACACGTGGTCTGTTTTAATCAAAGAGCATTTAAAATCATACTTCTCAAATCCTATTCTACGGCAATACAACTATCACAGACAAAACAAGAATTGTCCAAGTCTTACTAGAAGAGAGTAACCCTATTAATTACGTATTCAAGACTAGTTATGCATCACGTTTTCGCTCGAGTTCTTGTTTCCATTGCATTATGTATGTTGCATGCTAATATAGTTTTAGATTTCCTTACGCGTTTTTAGAATAACTACATCAGTATTGCTAACTATGACTTGACTTGTAGTTGATCTTTTGTGCCATATGGCCAAAGAAATTTATCATATGCCTATGTATTATAATAGATGGGACATTATTAGCTGTTATGCTTAAAATATTTCAATGCTCGTAATGTCCGCTCTATAACTAGTATTCATTTGAATCTCTGCACACAGTTGCAGTTAAAAATTATGAATGGTGAGCCAAGTTGAGTGAACCATGCGAAGTCTCAATAACTTGAAACTCATCGCATCTAACAATGGCACGTGTTAATTTCACTATGGCACAATAAAAAGGTGTCACTTAGCAACTTTCGCTACAAACCGAAAGTAAGAAGTGCGAAAGTGTTACGGATAAATAGAGAAAATTACATCTATCAATTATATTAAAGCATGATATCGTAAGATTCCAATAAAACTCCACCTCAATTTATAAAATGTGCAGAATAACAATTTTCCTTTACAGTATAGTATTTCTATACTGGATAGTTCAAGTTTTATTTAGTTTATGATATAATTTATAATATTATTATTATTTCAGATGTTAATTACATTTTTTATATATATATTGATGTTCGACATTATTTTGTTCATTTATGTCATCTGAAAATAACGAATGATATGTTAAATAAAAGTATAAATGTAAAGATAAAAAGCCGAGATCGTAGAAAATTGTTGTTGCTTATTAGCATTCAAGCCTTCTTTAACATGGATATTCTGCCGTTCACAATTTTTATCCTTATTTGAACCCATTCTTGTAAATAAGAATTTAGTTTTAACTGACGTTAGGTGTCACTTAAGTTCATAATTTTGCCTTAGATTTAGAGAGATCATTAAAAAAGAAACATCTCTACTCTAAGGAGATATTTAGGAACACTAACGCTGGTCAGTTTAAACGGGTACTAGTAGTATTGTTAATTTCTCACCAGTTTTGAAATATTCTCCAGTTTCAATTTGTCGTACAACTTCTCCTTCCTCTTTGGCGATTTTTGCTTTCAAAATCTTAAGTTGTTTGTCGCGTATTACTTTTCTTTCGGCCTCTTCTTCCCGCCAAATATCTTCGAGTTCCTCATATTTCGACTGTTTGTACCTACCGTAGATAATACCGGCAAATAACAAACCATATCTTAATCCTCTAATTAAAGGTGATACGGCTTGTGGTGGTCCAAACGGTAACGACATAATAGAATTATATTTCTTAGGTTATACAAGAATAATTTGAAGACAGAATGACTGCTGTCAAAATCGGCCATTATTGATTTTAATAATGTTATGGCAAAGTCATTATTGTTTATCGGCCAGTATTTTATAACGAAACTCCTTAGTTTCATTTTTCATGTTTTAAAAAACAGCCCACCTCAAGAACTTTTTTCTTCCCTTTTTTGATAACTTTTAAGAATTCTGCCCATATTCTATCGATGCTCTCCTTTTTCAATTTGCTCGGTTAGGTTAGGTTATTTTGTAAAGTTTCTTTGCCTTTCAGAAAAGATTGTTTAAAGCAATGTAAACAATCTTTGATCATTCTCGAAGCGTAAGATATTTCGCGAGCTAATTATCTATTCCCATCGTTTACAAGTTCGTTAACCTGTTTTATGAGAATCTGCAAAGATATTGCGTACATCCTTAGTCGTCACTAGGTCAAGTGCAAGATGAAATTTTTATTTTTTCTTAACGCAGTTTATGTTGTTAGGAAGGCCAGTGTCCGATTGAGAGCTAAGAATATACTGTCTCTTGTGGCGACCACCAATTATAGCAGACTGGCTGGGCGCCAGCCGCGAGCTGTCCGGCTGGCATTGTCCAAACCTCAGTGGAATTGAGCATTTGTTGAATCAATCAGTGTTACGTCACTAAATCGAACTTATCGTAAAAACAAAGATGTTTGTCTCAATGGTCTTTTTATTTTCTTGTTATACTAATGTCTCGAGTTCGATCCCTGATAGAGGTTTAAAGAACTATCTTATTTATTATTTTTCTTTTCTCTTTAATTAATGAGAAAGCACGCAAATAATTAATTTAACGAGCGTATTGTCAATGACACTATTTATTCTCATGCTTTTAAAACTAGTAAAAGCTATCGTCACTACA
>LD700007.1:1419230-1434045 GCA_003118335.3 Papilio memnon | reverse complement strand
TGAAGCCGCACGCGAACAGCTAGTTAAATATATTTCCCGATTCATTAGGCAGTGCCTGATCGAGTTGCACCTTAATGTTTACTATTTCTATTGAATATTGAATAGATAAGGCCGTGACGTCGTGAGTTCAATAGCAACGCATTATGTTAGCGAAGCATGAAATAGTTCGTTGCGTAAGCTCGTTCGTGATCATAGGAGCATTGTAACATAGAAAATGTCACGACCTCGTGTACGAGGTACAATCAATCCCTACTATTCGGTCTGCTATACTTAAAGAACTATTACTACTTCGTTCTTTGTTCTGAGGTCATGAGGTCATTATTTTATATTGTGCCTTAGAATTTTGAAATTGAAAACCTGATTTTTTTTAAAGGGACATGGTATGACATGGTCACGAAAGTGGAACTTTGAAATATTGAAGTTTAGAATGTCTGAAGTTCTGCGGGACTTCTGAAATTTTTGGTTTTTAGTAGTTTTAGTAGTAGTAGGTTTACCACTAATGAAAGTTCTTGCTAGTAATAAAATTAACATGTAGATAAATATATTTATTTATATGTATTAATTTATACAAACACATTTATTATAATGTGATGTATATTTTCGTCGCATAATTTAATCTTGATAAAAGACCGGTACTTTAAATCAGCCTTTCTTTTCGGTCGCGTCATAGCCCCTTTAGTTGATCGTCTATCTCTTTTACTCACTGTCAAATAGAGATATAGCGTTCTCTTTTCACAACCATGTTTTCCAGTTCGTGGCTGTCATTTCGAGAGGGCGCTTGTTACCGTGCTTTGTTAAGCTAAAAACATTAAACATTAATTAAGTCAAAGTAAGATATCGAGAGTAGTGTTTGTTTTACTAGTATTTGGCATATTCAATCATTATAGCTAGGTTATAAACGGCAGTAAACGGTACATGTAATTCTTATCATCGATTAATTAACGTCAAACTAGGGGTGTGGTGTTTTGTAATCATTTCGATTTATTTTTACTATTTTACTTTGTAATAAAAGGAGTAAAGTCTCAAAGTGTAAGTGTAGTGTTTTTCCGTGGTTGCAGAAATCGTCGTCGACGAAAACTACCACAATGACCACTCCGGCAAAGCTGTATGGACGAGAATTATCTGCTTATGACGAAGTGGATGTCGACGAATTACTGGCGAAATTGTCACAGGAAGAACTCACCATGCTCGCAAAGGAAGTAGATCCTGATGTGAGTAGCTTTTAATTGTTATTTTCTTAACAATAACCTTTTTCACGATTCTCATAGTCAACTAATTCAATTTACCAGTATATCAGTAAATTTTATGAATTTTCGACATGATTCATTATTGTAAAGTATTACCAGGTCAATTTTTCCAACCTAAACAGATTAATTTCAAACCTAAAAATTTAATTATTCTAAGTAAACATTTACACTAAACACATAGTTAAACATATTTGAACATTTTTTTTTGTTTGAAGGGAACTAACTAAACTGTAAGTTCCTTTTAAATAAAAATGCTTGTCTCAATAAGCTTGGATCTAATCCATAATTGACCTCTAAAGACAAATCCTTTATATTGGAAACACTAGTCATAGTTTCTCATCCTTGTATAATAAATAATTCATTCATTCACTTGTCTGCATAATATAGATTAAAAATATGTGTGGATGTAATGGGTGGAAATGTATGTTTGCCCATCATTCACACTTCTAGACAAACATTACCATAGACAATTCACAAAACAGCTGTGAAAACCAAAAATGTTATACAATTATTTAATTTATACAAAAATGACGACCTTATCTGTATATTTGTATTACCAAAATTAATTTAAATACATAAGAGATAGAATAATTAGATTTGATATTATATAACACTCGGATATACATGAAAGTTTGGTTGAAAAATTTAAAATAAAATAGTGTATTCAACCTTATTTCTGTAGCCCACATACAAAGTGAAGGTTGCAATTAATTAAAACCAGCTAATTGCAAGATAATGGCCAAAAAAATTATATTTCCTACACAGATAATGAAACATTTTAAGCCTTGAATTTCTGTTTTTGTCCTTTTTTTAAAAAAAAAACCTGTTATACTGTTTGGATGTATTATAATACAACAGGATTAGCTATTTACATAGTAGGCATTGATTCAAATTCCATTAAAGTTTATTTCTTCCTTATTGTCACTTATTCACATGGCGTGTTAATTGCCGGCCTATGCCGAGAAAAAAAATCGCAGTTTCCTGTCCGGGTCGTGTTGGTCAGTGATGGTTGACATATAGATTTTCAATTTTTTTCATTTTATTCAAGACTTTAAAAAAAATTTAGGAACTTTGAAAGAAAAACAACAATTACCATAGAAAGAAATTAAAATAAAAAAAACAAAAGCATATGCTTTTTAATTAATTAAGTAATTTTATACACATTTAAAAATGTAATAGGCCTAAACGGAAACTTCACTGATGGTCAGCACTGATCACGTTGGCAGAGAACATCTTAAAAATGTAGTGGCATGTAATATGTTAAAGATAAAGTTCTATGTGAGTGGTATTTGGAAAACTACAAAATACTTCTGGAATAATTTTAAGTGCCATTATATCCATAACAAACTCTATGACTTCTGAAGTTTATCAGCTATCCATTATGATAATACCTCTGTTGCATGTTTGTTTATTGATAAACAACACTGACTAATTATTTTAACCATTAATGATATTGTATATTGTTATTTTCCTTCTGTAACCTACAATTCTGTATTTAAAATGATTGTGTAATATGAATGATTCTTTTACTAAAGGAAAAATAATAGGGCATGATTCAATCATTACTGTTTCTGAAAAATTAGTTCACCATCTCTCCCCCTTATACTCCCATATGGTCGGCACAACAGTATTTCTTCCTACACATAAGTCTATCAGCCCTCATCTCAGTCAATACTCCCTCCTTGATCATGTCACCTTTAATGCAATCCATCCATCTCTTTCTAGGTTTACCTCTACCACTATACATCAACACTCATAACTAGATTTCTTGTTACTTCTTTCTAAAAATATAATTGTGGAAATGAACTTAAAACTACCTAATTAATTAATAATAATAATACAAAATTAATAATATTCTTAAAACTCTACTTTCCAGGACAACTTTCTCCCTCCCTCACAGCGGAATAATTACGCGTGTGAAAAGGACCCGACTGGTCCCCTGAACCGCAAGAAATTGATAGAACACATCAATAAACAGGCATTAGAGACACCCGACCGGCCTGAAGTTAAACCTTACGTGGCTGGTGTTATACGTGGCAAGAAGGTAAACAATACATTATTTTTACACCACAAAATATGCTTTGAGACCTAGTATTTGTGGGAAATAACCCACTACTCCCTATTTTCACTCTTCATATTGTGATAAACCTGTATAAATTGGTCTTTCGGTAGTAAATTAGACTGGCTGATATACTAATAATCACTGTATATACCAGTTTAGTAAAGTTTGTGCTAAGTAAATATTGAGTAATTCAGAAAAAACTGATTCGTTGTTAGCTGTTTTTGTCGTTGATCGATTGTCCATAAAAATAGACAATTGAAGTCGATTCAGTATTTTTTTGTAGGTCTAGAAAAGTATTTTTATCTCAATTATGTTGATTGTGAAAATCTAAATGATAAAAGATTAATTATCAAGTATTAAACATAATTTATCACACAGAGATAAGACATACAGTGTTAAAAGTACAGTGGTTTCCTTTGAACATGATAGTTCTAATTGCGCTAATCGCTAAGGAAAAAATAACAGACTGTCTTTGTAATGATGCAATCGTTTTATGACTAGCCTTGTATCTGAGTCACAGAGCGTGGGATAGTACGACGTTAAAAAAATTTACGTACGTCTACCATGAGACCTCTGATGGCTTACGGCCCAATATTGAAACGAATCATAAACACTTCCCTTCGTAAGCACTGCTTCTGACAGACATTTTAATGGAATTTAAGAGTTGAAGCATTGCTTTATCGTTTTAGATGCTGTAACATTGAAATGTCTTTTCAGTATTCGGCTGTTAGTAATGCTGTTTTATAGTGTTTTGCGAAATTATAACACGAAAGGAAACAGACATATTTTGGTTGCAAAATTATGATAAATGTTCCATGCTTTAAAAAAATATTTAAAAATAAACAAAATCCGGTTTGACATAGACGTTATTTTCAGTTTGCACTTTTATTACATAATGTTTTGTTGTGGACGATTTGTAAATTGCTTGTAATCAGTCCTCAATGACAATGACGCTATAGGATGTGTTTATTTAGCTTTAATATATGTCCAAGGCTCTTTCAGTATGCAACAAATGTCACCATTTAATATTTTCCGTTTAGGATATTATTGTGTAAGGTCAATATTTAACTACTAGCTTTCGCCCGCGACTCCGTCCGTATGGAATTAAAATAACAAAAGTGAGTGGCTATGTTCTTCCAGACTATCCTCTATTTCTTTACCAAATTTCATCAAAATCCATTCAGCGGTTTAGGCTACAAACTCTAACAAACATCCATCCGTCCATATAAACTTTCGCATTTATAATATTAGTATGATTAAGTTTAAGTATTAAATATAGTATGTTTATTTTAAACTGATCAAACCATATAAATGATAGAAAGGGAAGGGGAATATGACTTAAATTACTAGGACTGCAGAAGAAACATGGAAACAACAAGAAATTCTTCCACTTTGTAATACCTTTACTGATGGAGAGATGTTTACCAGTTGCTCTAATTGCCTTTTTATTTTTTAATATCAAATGGTTGCGCTTTTCAGTGGATCCCACCGCCGCCTCCGGAGAAGGTGCGTGATGCTGAAGAGCAGATCACCATCGATCTTGGAGATGAATATGAACAGGCCCTCACGACTGCCACACAGGAGGAGATCATTGATTTGGCTGGTGAGATACAACAGTATTGTTTTTATTTTAAGGATGTTTAGAAGTATTTTATGCAATGTATATTTTATAATTAATTATAAAAAGGTATTCATAAAATTGGTAAATTCATAGAAGTGTAGGTCGAAGAAGAACGTCCTGGCTCAAAAATCTACGCCAGTGCTTTGGAAAGCCGCGGTTTCAAAAACACAAGTCGCCCGAATGATCGCCGAACTTGGAAACAAGATGGCACTTTAAGAAGAAGATTCATAAAATTTAAATTATTGAAATTGTAGATCATATTTTGGGAATTGATTCTTTACTAGAGACTTCCATACTCAAATTAATAAAAAATGTATTAATGTGATTTGTAATTTTTTTCAATTTATATAGTAAAAAAGTGTTCGATATATTGTTGCAGCTATCCTCGGCTTCCACTCGATGATGAACCAGGATCAGTATCACGCGTCGTTACTCAACAAAGGCCAGCCTGTTGGCCTCGGCTGGGACGGCATCACTAAAGCCACTAAGCCCAAAGTAAGTTAAACTATTAATAATGTTATTATTTAAAAAAAAGGGATAATCTTTACTATATTAACTTCAAGTGTTTTTTTAATTTATTTCACAGGAATACTAGACTTGTTTTACAAATGAATAACATAAATAACATTATGGTAATCCCCAAGATAGCAAGACAACAATAAATATGGGATAGAAAGTATTAAGAATTACTAAATTTAAAAAACATAAATAGCTAGCACAATCAAAGAATACAGTATACAATAAGAATACAACTGGACAATCAAAGAATTATTATTTTATCTACTACTAGATTTAAAAAAAAAATCGTATATAGTAAAACTTAGGTCTTACTAACTTATGTATGTTTTAGTAAATAATGGATATTTTATGGTATTCCAGGTGTACCCTATGGACCCTCCGAACGACACGGACCCCGAGGAGACCATCAAGAGGGTACAGGAGAACGACCCCAAGCTCACTGATCTCAATTGGAATAATATTAAGGTATTCCAACTGCATTTTATACCAATATTTATTTTGGTTGTGGTCCAGTGCTTTGTAAGGGTCTAAAACTTAGTGCTTTAAATCTACACAAGCCAATAGCAGCCTTTGCTGTAATCAAAATTACCATAGTAATGGTAATTGTTAGCCAATGACCTTTATTATTTAAGCATTTTATTATTAACTTAGTACATTTTAATAATAACGCCATCTTACGGTATGCGTGTACACCAACTGAAGTAAGAGAGTCATGACGTAACTATTCCAGAACATAAGCGAGGAGAAGTTCGAGAAGCTGTTCGAAGCTCTGAAGAGCAACACGCACCTGGAGGTGCTGTGCCTGGTGAACGTGGGGCTGACGGAGCGCAGCGCGCAGCTGCTGGCGGCCGCGCTGCGCGCCAACAGCACGCTGCGCGTCGTCAACGTCGAGACCAACTTCATCAGCCCGCCCGGCGTCGTGCAGCTCGTCGCCGCGCTGCTGCCCACCACCAGCGTCGAGGAGTTCCGCGCCTCCAACCAGGTACACCTCGAGATTACTGCAACACCAACGATTTCCGCGACTGTACATGTTCAATTCTAAAAATGCTTTGTTACATGATGGATGAACTCAGGACCTGCAGATTACAAGTGCTTAAATCCTGTACCACAATCGCTCAGCCCAGCAGACATGTTATCGATATATACTAATATTATAAAGAGGAAAGATTGTATTTTTGTATGTATCAAAATAACTCAATAACCACTGGGCCGATTTCGAAATTTTCACAATTAAAAAGATAAATTTCACGCAGACGAAGTCGCGAGCAACAACTAATGTTTTATATAAATTTAAACTCTCGTGGTTTAAACAAATGTAATGCTCGCACGGGACACGGGATTGTTTGATTGTGGTATGAAACCCAATGTCTTAAACATATGTTATGTTTTCTTAATTACTGTAGGTTTCGCCCACGACTCCGCACAGAATTAAAAAAAAATATATTATTAAGTAGCCTATGTGTTCTTCCAGATTGCTCTATGTCCATGCCAAATTTTATCGAGACCCTTTAACTAGTTTTCTATAAACTTTATTATAGTAAGATTTGATATGTGTATCCAGCGGTCGCAAGTGTTAGGCAACAAGATAGAGATGGAGATCACGTCCCTGGTGGAGCAGAACCCGACGCTGCTGCGGCTCGGCCTCCACCTCGAGTACAGCGACGCGCGCCACCGCGTGGCCAGCCATCTGCAGCGGAACATCGACAGAAGTGAGTACCTACTAGTTATGCACTCCTGGTACTTTCACACCAACAATTGTATCTATTTATCATGCCATTACCATTATATTTTTATGAAATATAGTAGAAAAATAATAAAATGTTTAAGTATGTAATGAAATCTCTATAGAAGTGTGCTACACCCATGTTATGCTCTCCTGGTACTTTTAGCTGGTAACTTATTGCGTACGTGAAAGTAAGTATGATCAGTTTGTGTCTATGGTTTGAAAGGGATCCTAGATGCAGTATTTGAGTAGATTCTGAACGAGAGGTAAGTTATAAAACTCGGGCTGTATGCTCAACATTTATGTAGTCCTGGTAGAATAGCATACAGATTATGTACGGGATATTGTATTTATATATTTGATATTTTTTGTTTTATATATATTTTTATAGGTTTATAATGTGTACTTTGTATGTAATATTTCTTTCAGTATATTATGTTTTTTTTTTATTGTTCGTCCACATTTGTCAAACGCATATGTCATAATGTCGAACATTATCCGATGTGTCAAGTTCGTGTCATTGATCGTGAGCTGTTCATACATTATGTCACATTGTACAGATGGCGCTATGCTACGCCGCAAAACAACGACGCGCCCTCTGCGGACCTGCTAGTAAACAACATATTTACTATGCCCTGTAGACCCCATCGCACTAGGGCCCTATGCGACCTAATCGATTTATCGAGTAGCTTTATCGTTTCCAATTTAATCGATACAGTCGCGATCATCATACCGATTATGATAATTTCATCTATTGAAGCATGTTCATCATAATTAATCGAACTAGCCATTACATATCATTAGAATAAATCGCGACTCAATCGATAAGAAGCCACGTCCATAGGGTCGTAACTCATTATATCACTTGTTAACGTAGCCGACGGCGGTTTGAACATCCCCGCTTCATTACTAAACCTCCGACGACGATCAGAGAGCATCGAGAAAAAATCGATATCGGACATCGATCGTGACAATCGATACTGTCGATCGATAACGCGTATCGATATTGTCAGATTGCCGAATGCAAAAGCGGGCTAGAGCATCGCTTAGCTTGCGGTTGCCGCGAAGCCGGCCGTCGGGCGCGGGCGTGGACCTCGACCTCCTCGCGACGCCGCCCAGCGTCGAGGACAAGACGCCCACCAGCGACCCGGCTAGGACTGTGATCACTGAGAACGTCCACGGCTCGATCTTGATCGAAGCGAAAAGCCCGGACACAGATATCGGCTCGGGCATACAAGAAGATAGATATGCGTCCGAGATTAGCAATAACCCCGACCCCGCGTGAGTAAAGACGCAGCTCACACGACCACGCGTGTTTCCCCCTCCCCCCATATTACGTATTGACTATACAACTAACGTCATCTTGATCGACGAATTCCGATAATCAACTTTATTGCCATACGTGTGAAGAGGAATTTCGTTTGATCAAGATCACTGTATACACGAGTACAAGATTGTGATTGTGTATTGTTCCATTGCAGTACGGAAAGACCTAACGCTGCGGCTTCAGTTCAGGTTCTTTAACAACCTGCAAAAAGGCGCGCGCAGCCAATAAGGCGTGCGTAAGGTCAGGCCCCCGCGGCAACTGTGTTAGCACGCGCCGATAACAATACTTCGCTTATGTCTTATAAGAGCTTACTTACAGATTGAAGTTTCACCTCTCGCGCAAATGTGGATGCAGTTTTATACACACTTATATCAATTAAATACGGCTTTATATTATACATATTTTAGACCGTTAATAAAGCAATATTAAAAATAGTACCAAAACCATTACTAATAAAATGAAGATTAACATCAGAATTATACCTTTTAGGCTTTGTGTATTAGCGTTAACGTACACTAGAGTTTTGTTCATTTACATTAAATTAATACCATAAATTACACCCACAAAATAACAACACACTGTCTTTTGCCTGCGACTTACTTCGAACAAAATTAAAAAACTAAGTAGCTTATGTGGCAATTTCATCAAAATCCCTTAAGCTGTTTTGGATACACAAGCATTCATATTTACAATATTAGTATAGATGATATAAAACTGCACCATAGACGCGATTCTAAAATATGCCTAATTTCTTACACTACACGAGTGACATTTTAACTCAACTTCTTAACACATTTCTCTATATCCTGTCTCTTAGTTGCTTGGTCTTTTATATAAAAAAAAACATAACGATATGTCATTTGATTTTAGCAGAAAGGGGAGCTTAGGACGCAATAATTTGAACGGCCAAAATATGGGTAAAAACTTGTTTCAATCGGCGCGAATGATCAAGGCCGTTTTCAAAATATTTTTGTGTTTCGAACTTAACGGTTAACGGTTTTTCGCAAACTCTTAACATAATCGAGTTTTGTGCTTGATTAAATTATAAATGCTGGAAAATGTGACAGGATAATTTTATTTGTTTTAACATTTTTTCACAATGACCAATGTGATTACAAAATACGCAAAACCATAGACAAAAAATGTGTGTTGAAAAAACTAATTTACGCATGCCAGTGTGATTTTTAACTAGAATGATGTTAAAAGCATTTGAGATTACTGTGGCATGTTTTCTTAATCTTCCTGTCCATTTCTGTGATTGAATTTATTGTTTACTTCTATATGTTCAATATAACCTATAAATTAACGGTATTGGCATTTGTTCTGAAAATCACCAAAAAGTTCTCATGTTTAAATGTCATTAAATATTTTTATGATTAAAAAAGTAGCAAATGTCGTTCCGTTTTTGTTTACCTTTGCCTAATAAAAAAAAAACCCTTTACGACCTGTTTGTGTGTATGCATTGCAGTACGCCAGCAACGCCGGAGCCAGAACAGCGCTTAGAGTCCTGAACTTCACGTGTGGTACGTATCACTTGTGATTGTTTTTATGCGATTAAAGTGCTTTACGATGTTGTCAAAAACTGACACTAGTGTTGTACCGGTATATATTAAATATTTTTTACCGGTAAATTTTACCGTTTTTTTAGTAAACTTTTGTAAATATTAATTTGTTATGGATATAGAAATTCATAGAATAGAAAAGGGAGACATCGTGACAGAGGTAAAGGTAAGGGTTAAAACCCTCTTGCTAAAAGCTGAGCCTTTTTGATTAACAAATAGAACCCATGATATTCCTTATGTGTTGGTATAACAAATTCACTGAATTTTTATCTTTTATTTATATTTAAAAATATATTTTTTGTTAGAATTTGTCGAAACGTGAGGAGTTACGAAAGCAGAATTGATATCGTATTTATTGTCGACTTATTTTAGGTTTTTCGAAGGTTTTCTTTTTAATTTACATATTTACAACATCATTTTGTATATTATCAAGAATCATCATCATCAGCTTGAATAAATTGCTGGAAAAAAAAACAAAAGATTGTATTTTTCTTATTTTTCCCCAGGCGGCCGTATTCGCCGCTTGAGTCAGTTCACCCGCAGCCCCAGCTGGGTGGTGGGCTGGATCCCGTGAGCCGCCGCACCGGATACCTCTGTACAACTCTTTGTCACTGTGTAGTACACAACACAACACTAACGCCGCGACACGAACATACGCTTCGATACACGTAATACTAGGAGCCGAATTCCGATACGAACTAGATATAACCGGATCTAACCGCTTTGGTTCGGTGCAATCGCTAAATATGCGCATTTTTAATGTTTTACGTTATTAAAACTGAATGCTAGAGTATTTTCTACTTTTTTTTAATATGTTTACTCTAGGAATTATTTTTTTCATGTTAGGTGCTTTTTTGGTGCAATTTTTTGTTTATACTTGACTGTCTTATCACCGTAGAATTTCGGCTCTTAGACGTTACTTGACTTTTTTAAATAATCTTTAGATTTTAGCATTTAGAGTTTATATCGACTTTGCCTTTGGTGTATTAAATATTTTGAACTAGACAAAATGTAAGCTTAAGGTGTTATGAAATTAAAGATTCAACAATTTCAATAAATTTTTAACGCTAAAAATTGTAAATGAATTTGCTATTTGCGATTTTTATAGAAGATATTTTAGATTTTTTTAATGGTGACATAGACTAAACACTTTTCACACTCGATTTTTTTAGTTTTACTACACAATTTCAAAGATCAGTTGACAGTTACAAAGATGATTTACGATATGAATGATGTAAGGAAACAGAAATTGTGGTTTTATGTACAAAAACCGATAATTTTGTTTAACCGGTTGATGGCAGGCCCATCACTATTATTGTGTCACAGAATCGACGCTTTAAAACACTCACAGATTATAAAATCGTGCATCGTAAAATCATAATTTTTGTTTCCGTGTGTTTGTCGTACGTTTTATGATTAATTATTATTTTAGTGTGAGTCTAATGAATTCGTAATAATTTTAATATTAAATGTAATATATGTTAGTTGTAAACATTCCATTTATGCAAAACATGTTTTGTTTTTA
Organism: Papilio memnon; assembly: GCA_003118335.3. Classification (NCBI taxonomy): domain Eukaryota; kingdom Metazoa; phylum Arthropoda; class Insecta; order Lepidoptera; family Papilionidae; genus Papilio; species Papilio memnon. The sequence continues at coordinate 1,422,459 of LD700007.1, read as the reverse complement.
TAGACTAAATACTGTTTTAAAAAATATTCAAAAATTACTGGCAACATTTTGACAAATTAAATGACATGACGTATTTTTTATTGTCTGTAAAAATTATTCTATGACATGTTCTGCGTCAATGGAGTGTAAGTTTTACTTTTAATTTTCAATGAAGCACTAGGTTTTTTTTTCAAATGCAATAAGTATAACCGGGAGGTTTATAGACACCCGTTTTTTTATTACGAGCCAAACCTTTTGCTTTTTTGAAATAAAAAAAGAATTATATTTGCTTATCTTATAAAATGTAACTTTATGTATATTTGATAAAGAAAACTGCGGATTTTAGAATCCATAACATTGTGATAAACATCATGTTTTTCCATTTAAAAAATGTATGGCTTCGATTTTTTTCATTTAGTTTCAAAGAGAGATTATTTGTATATGAATTTAGATTTTTTTAAATGATTTATTTATGAGATCGAAGTTTAATTATTATTTCTTATACTTTAATATTTTAATTTATGTCAACTCAATGTTCAGAAGCATTTTGGTCCAATGAATTTTTTTTTGACATTTATAGCCGGACTTCTGTAGTTTGTGACAAAAATAAAAGTACATAAAGACTATAGTTTTTTCATTTATATCATTATTCCTATTGGTTCCTGTACGTTTTATACCTTTTTAAAACTTTTTTTAATTTCAGAGACTAATACCGTTAGTGTAAAAGGGATTGCAATAGTTCCCGTTATTGGATTCTTATAATACCAATGTTGATTGAAAAATAAAACCATAAGTAATTGACTTTTTCATATATTCAGAGTTTCAGATTACAATTCTTTTTTGCGAACCGTCCATTGCGTCTAGTACACATGTTGATATCTGAAAAAAAAATCACAATTTTTATTACGAGATTTTTTTTAATGCGACTGCAAATAATAAAAAAAAATTATATACTGCGTAAAAAAAGGAACTAAACAATTGTACGTGTACATAATTTTTTTTTAACTAAAAATATATGTACCTTAAAAGAAGCAGTTTACCAACGGCTGACAATCAGCGGATGCGTTCTTTCTGAAGAAACCCAAGTTGCAAAGACAACCGGGAGCGCAGGTGAACAGATTATCGCATATAACTGGCTTGGAGATCGCGTCGCACGTGTCTACAGTGCAGTTACTCTTGCATTGAATAAACGATTCATTTGGCCCGGTGCAATCTGACGGCGAAGACTGCTGTATCGTAACGACCACGTATAACAACGTAACTACACCAGCTAATATTACCTTCATTTTGCACGTTCTGTTTAACTTACAGAGCGGTATGTCGCAAAATTAAATTGTCTTGACTTTATATTAGAACCGTTTATCTTATATCATTAACTTGAGTGATGAATTTGAAGTTATCGATGAGTTTAATTAATGTTTTTCTATTTGTTTAAATCTAATTTATTTCTATCTAACGTTGAAATATGGTGTCGTTTATTTCTTTATCAATGTTACAAGAATACATTTATTTCTTTTATCTTACTGCAAATTAAAAGTTACGGTAGATCTTATGACTAATTGAAAGTGCCGTCTTGTCTATGCCTACGACTTAGATCTAAGTCCATTTACATATAGACTTTAACCCTTAAATGCATCTTATTGCCAAATGTATACATACCACGTTTCACGTTATTTTATTGAAGTCGTGTGGTATGTGTTTCCGAACGCATTTTGACGACCATAGATAATAAATGTATTGAGTGTTTTTTCATATTTTTTGCATAATAAATACCTACTTTTTGTTATATGTACCTAAATACTTTCCAGAGCGCAATAAAATATCATGCATTTTAGGGGTTAAACGACCACTGAGACCATTAGAAGGTGAAGGCGGTGAAGGACACTAATGCGTTGTTCACACTAGGCACAGTTGGCCAGTAGCGCTAGAAAACAGAACTGTCAATCAACTGGCATAGTGTAAACCTTAACTGGCGTCAGTGAGTCCATGCAATATGACTGACCGTCACAACTGTTCAACTGTACTGGCCAAGTGTAAACCAGGCACGGTAACTCTATTTTTGACCGACTTTCGAAAAGGAGAAGGTCGTCTATTTTTTTCTTTTTTTATAGACTAAGATCTCATTGTCAAAATCTGTGGTTTTTGCAATAACTGTGAGTCTGCAGATAATATAACTATCTATAGATGTAGATTGTCGATTGACATTTAGTTCACAGTGGATTCATCGGTGAGGTTTACCCTAGCAAAATGGTTGAGTAAACTAGTACCTCACTTATACACATATTTACGTATTGTATAATAATAAAGACAGTAGATCACAAAGTGCATTTTCAGTTTTGACTGTTTAATATGCACTGAGGTTATCATAATAAAATGTGCGTTAATTTGCTAAAGTAACTACTATAATTAAAATTCCACTAATTGAATAATTCGGTGGAATCAGCTATGAGGCTTTAGCAAAATTTTATATTTAGGTTGTGTCTACATGTATTTTCGTCCAGCTTAAAATGTACTTATCTTGCTCTTGGCTTTATTATTTTAACTTGTGAAGACGGGACGCGTCTAGGAATATCAATTTTTTTGTGTCCATAAGATTGTTCAGGTGGCACTAAAATTTCTGTCCATCACAGAAATAAGCAATCTTTCCCGTCATCCAGAGGTTGGCAGAGATTACGAATTCATGTTTAGCGTAAACCTGGTGTACCGCTCGCTTTTTCTACATCAGTCGTTTCTTTTCCTGACGCAAGTTTTTCTTAACATTTGCAGTATATATAATATTTGTAATTCGTAATGTATAATCGACGTATTGAATAGCATTGGAAATTTTTGATATTACATTCGTATGGGTTTTTATATCTTTTTGACCGACTTCCCAAAAGAAGGAGGTACTCAAGTCGTCTGTATGTTTTTTTTTTATTTTTTTTTGTACACTTTAGAAGTCTTTAGAGGAGGAAGGGGAGGCACAGCCACAGACATCGCCCATAGATGTTTGGATTGTTTTTCTTAATATGTATATATAAAAATATAAATGGTGTAAATCAAATTAAATGATTATTTCCGTTAGTACATACATCAATTTTTTGTGTTGTCTTTAAACATACATTGCAGTTTTAAAATATTTGTTCAAAATAATACAAATTGTTTAACAAGAAATACAAATTTTATTTAAAATAAAAAAAACATATTTTACATACAATTAGATAGATTTAAATAGCTTGTAAAATTGTGATTTCTTGTTTTCTGCAGTACA
>LD700007.1:1388781-1411285 GCA_003118335.3 Papilio memnon | reverse complement strand
CACGGACACAATTTTTGTCTGGTAACGATACATTGTTATTCTTAGCATACTCTTTTTTAGTTTAATGTTTTTCTGTATTCATCAAGAATATTAAACATTACCTATGAATAATAATTAACAACGTAACGTATAATAACAAATAATTCATGAAAAAATGGATAAAAATACTATTTCTGATTATATCGCTACATTATTTATTGTTTTATTATGTCTTCACGTACTTATAACTACAGAATTCCAGATTCGTTGATGATATTAAGAATGTCCCTCGATATAGTTTTAGGATTAGAACATCCAGAGAATTCCTTAATTAACCATTAAACTACTCTGAGTGGAAGAGGCACACTGCTACGATGTGTGTAGAATGCATAGACATATCGTCGTCTCAGATATCTAGATAGATATCTCATTGAAAAATAAAAACAAGTGACATTGCAATCTAAACCCAGAGTAAATAACTTATTTAATAACACACCCAGTTAATTCCGGATCAAAACTGGATTGACAAGACATGAACCTCGCGCTCATACCACGTGAGTGTCTCACACGTATTGTACGAGTATGCAATTTCAATTTCAGCACTAGAGTTCTTCAAATAGTGAAAGCTGTAGGATTTTATTTCCCATCAACGAACCCCACTGGATAATCAGTAGACAACATCGGAAACCACTTGTTTACGTCATATGTCACACATTAGGAAAATGGTCGCTTAAACCGCAATATTTAGCACCGGCACCGGGACTTTAATTAATGCCTCTCTTTCTCTCAACGCCCTAAATACTGCTATAGATGCCTTGATAACGTAGTCACAAAAAGCTGTCGAAATAAGAACAGCGATAAACTTACACCGAATGGAATGAAAATTGTAAAAGTTTCTTTACATTTGTTTTGTACAAGAAAAACATTATTATGTTAATTGGATAGCGTAACAAAAGATATTGTTTGCGGCACACTTTTACCGATTTGTGTCAATCCAATATAACAAGCCGTTATAAATTATGTCACCTTTAAAAGATTTTTTTATCTTGAAGTCGCTACGTCTAACAAATTGTAATTTTAGGGCCTGTCCCACCACTGACTGATAGAGGCTCAGATAGCTTAAAAATTACGTCACTGTCAGATAAGGTAATAAAATCCGATATTTCAATCACATATTTTACATGATTGTTATCAGAGAATTTACAATTTGGTCGGACAGGCCCGTTACAAATCCAATAAGAGAACTAAGTATAATTCTAAAGTACTTTTATGCTTAATTTTCTAAATTTGTTACCGGTTTGTGTAAAATACTGTTGTCTTTTGAGCGCGCGCACACCTTTTATTAAACTATCGCACAACTGTTTAGTCGCGCTTTGATTCCTGAGCTTATGTAGAGGTGCGCCAAAGTCTACTCGATTTTAGTTGTGCAGCTAAACAGTTGAATTGGCTGCGAAACAATCGACAATAGACAATTGCACAACAGTTGTGTGATAGTTTAGTCAAAGGCGTGCGCCCGCTCTTAGTTATCATTGAGATCATAAGAAAATAAACATTTTTAAAGATCTTATGCTATTCCAAATAGATGAGAAAAACGGCCATGTTTTTCCACGGCTAAATATGTACATGATAGAATGGGCAGTTTTTATTTTGTGCATGTCTGTCTAATTCGATACATGTGCCTAAACAGCATTATCGACTATATCGACTCGAAGAGTGCAGTGTCTCGATTCGTTTTGTCTTTTAGTCTTGGAGTTGTGGAAACCATACTACAGTCCGATTTCTTTTCGCATATTGTTTGTTACTTTTGTAATAGTTTTTATTTATTTGACAATAAAATTGTGTGGCAATATAATTCAATGTCAGACTTTCGAAAGAATGAATTATAAATCACGGCGTTTTTATCTTTATGGGCATTGTAACTTTGTAACACAGTGTAAGGCGACAAAGTACAATTGGCTTTAACTGCAATACACTCAGCTATGCTACAAAATGGCCACATTTAATTATGTAACATCGTCCTTAATGATAAGGCCACGCTTGGAGATTGCGCACACCTTTGACTAAACTATCGCACAACTGTTGTGGGACTAAAAATCGAGTAGTGTGTGCACCTCCATATAAGCTATAAGCAATCAAAGTGTGACGAAACTGTTGTGCGATACTTCAGTCAAAGGCGCACTCTTAAACTCCAAATTCGAATAAAATTGACGTGTAAGCAGTAAGTATGTCCTTGACTTCTGATGCTTAAAATTGATCGCGGATCTCGTTAATGGCGAGCTATTATAAAGTTTGAATGTTATTATACTATTAACTCACAGTAGACTGGAGTTGTGCAGCATCTGGACAATCTCGCCGATAGCTCGCAGTTTGTCATCGCTTACCCGTAGCCAATAGTTGAAGGCTAAGGATAACTTCTTTCGGATCTGCTTGCCTGGTACTTGCAGGATATATGTGTACGGCATCAGGATTTTCTGCACCAAGAAATAATTACACTTCGTTACTAAAGTTAAACTATAGTTATACGGTATTAATCGATAATATATTCTAGTAAGATCTATCGAAAACCCACTATAAATTTCCGATAACTGAATAAAATTTAAACCTATCTTTAAACCTTACACTGCAATGCGTAATTTCAACTTATGACTAAGTTATTTTGCAATAAACTTAACACGCATTTCGATGAATACAAAAAATCACTTTACAAAACAAGAATTAGAACAGTATAACAAACAATAACAGTTTTTTGTGTATACCTGTTTGTATAAAATGCTGATGTTAAATCAATGTAAAAAACATATTAAAAAAGCTACACTTAATATAGAAACATTAGTATGTTCGTATGCACACGCGGCCTATATAGCCAGCACATTGTCCTCGATCTAGGGCTCTAGGGCATCCGGGATAGTCTTTTGAATTACGACGAAGCGTTGATAAAAGCGCATTCTATTACGTTCGCATTAACGAAACATGTTTTATATTGAAAAAACATTTACTTTTATACAAATGATAAAAATGTATCTATACTAATATAATAAAGCGTAAACACACACTTCTTTGTTGCCAAAGAGGTCAGCAATTACAGCATATTTTTGAGTAATATTTTTTTAATAAAAAGCCCTACACTTACGTCACGCTTTAGGCTATATATTTGCACGCCATTAAACTTTGAGGAAAAACCTAATGTTGGAAAGAGACCATAAGTTGCTGCCAACATCAAGGAAGCAAAATTGCCATGGTTGGTGATCATGTCATATCATTTTGAAATTTGCAATTGATAATTTGACAAATGTAGGTAAACAATGAAATAAAGATTTTTATAATTTCACGCGGATTAAGCCGCATGGGAACAGCTAGTTTTTAATATTACTGTTACGAAAGCAATAAATAATATGCGTGTTAGCGTAAGTGTTAATAGTACAAGCCTTATTTGGAAATTCCCTTTGTACATTACAAAAATAAATTTGGAAACACCAATTTCAGCAAACAATTTCGTTAGTTTACAATCTCAATAGTAATTTATCAGAAAGTAAATGATTAATTAATAATTATTTTCACTAAAACATTATTTTGTTTTTTTTTAACACAAATAGAATGTTAGGTAAACAGTATATCTCAAAAACTACTGGAGTGATTAAAAAATAATTTTGCCATTAAAAAGGTACAGTATCACTAAGTAATGTAAGCTATGTTTATTACTAGATTTTTCTTTAATTTAACACAGATGAAGTTTTACGTCAAATATATTAATGAAAAAACCAGTGATTGGTTAACTAAGTTGGTACTTGATGGTACTAGCCTAATCTTTTCCATAATAATCTATTGTTATTCAAGTTGTAACTATTTATGGTTTGTTATTTGAAAAGTTATTTTTTTAAGAAACAAGCAGCTGGAACACTGAGGTATTTGACACCTAAAGACATCCGCAATGCCAGAGGAACTGCAGATGTGCTGCCGGAATTTATATTAGATTTGAATATATGTACATATTTTATTAATTAGATATTACATATATATAATTACTGATAATTTTAATTTAGAAAATTATTGTTTGTGATTCTTAGATGGCCCAATTTATTAGTGGCTAAATAACAATTTGTAGTACTATATTTTGGTACTGCTGTTTGAGAAGATTCATATGTCATGACAGACAACACAATAATTTCCAATTAAGTAGAAATTCTATAATGATGTTGTATTTCGTTTCTTTGTATCAAACATTAATAAACATTTAATTTATCATGGTTACAAAAAATGGAATTAATTTTAAAAATTAAAATTCATGTATATTATTTTTTTTTAATTTTTCATAAACACACTCTATGAAAATTCTACGCCTGTGACTAAAAGAATTATTGTTATCATTAAATAAACATTGCCTAAAATGTCTAATAGAGAAAGGTTCTTAGTTATGTGGTAATCTTGATATTAAATTTATATTCAGCGATTACAAGCTTTTGTTCATATCAAAAATTATTCTTTAATAAAAAAGCAATCTAATTGGATTTAAATTTAGTTTTTACATTAAAATAAAAAGGTTTTTAAGTTAAAAATTCTTACCTCATCTTGCGACTTATCACCAGTTTTTGTAAAAGCTTCCGACATGGTACTATAAACTTTCTTAACAAGTGCGGTCTGTTTGAAACAGAAAAGTAAATTCAGAAAAATTGATTTTCCGCTTTTATTCAGTGCGGCGCCTATAATAATCCGCAATGCGTGACAAACTGACTTTGACAAGAACCGGTGACATTAACAATTGACAGTTGACATTTCTATTTTTTTTAGCAAAAGGCAAATACTCACAAATTGCATTTAATTTTAAACGAAAAGGTATAAACACTGTTGAAAACAAATGTTTTATTTTGGAATAAAATAACTATAATTTTAGTTTCTTAATAGTTTATGTTTAAAAAGGGGTTTTTGCTTTTCTATACTGCAATTATTATTAAAATCTTGCAAGAACGACAATCCGTGTTTTGAAAAGTTCATACTCTTTGATTTGACAGATTGTCTAATTCGTAATGATAAATAAATAATGAATCAAGTTGTCAAGTTGTGTGATAAAGAAGCGACGAATATTTTGGACAATACGAAATGAAAATATTCTGGTGTTTAGGCGCAATATCATATTGTTAAAAATGCTAGAAAAAATGGATAATCTGAAAATAATTATCGTTTTATATACTTGATTATGTCGGCACGTAATTTTTTGTCTGCACGAGAGAAAAATATTGCAAAGTTTATAGATTGCTTACCAAACATAAGTCATAGGAAGTGTGGTTATCGTTCAGTGCAAGAATTACCACCGCTTTCAGCGAATTCTAGTGCCTTAGTTAATAGAAACATAGATTTATCATTTAAAATACAACCGTACTCTGACGAAAGTTTAGACAGAGTTAGTACACCTTTTTCGGATTTTCTCTCTGACAGTGAAACCGGTAAGAAATTCCTACTTTTTTGTCATAAACCCGGCTTTAACTCACATTTCTCTTTGACTTCTACATTCCTGGTATTACTCATTTATTACCAAATACACACTTTAATCATTGCTTGTACTCCAAAGGTACTCCAGATTTTAGAAGTGAGGAAAGTGACAGTAGTGCTGGGTCAGCTTTGAGAAGAAACACAGAATCAGCAACAAAAACATTAGAGGAAGAATGGGAAAAGATAGAGAGGACTTTGTACAATGAAGATGGAGAAAAAACAACGAGACCACATATGCTGGAGGAGTGTAGGCAGTGGAGACAACTGCATCCACAACTCAGGTAACTTAGTACATATTTTTATAATAAGTGTGTTAGTAATAAGTATTTTTTGAAACTTGCTCTCCTTCATGGTTTAGTAAGAGAGGATATGTGTAAGAGGGTGAATTCTGATATAGATGTATTAAAGAACAGTACATATAATGCTGACACTTCTTAATGACAAGGGTAAGATGGTGATGATATGATTTTCTTGTTATTTCAGAGTCATTGGTAAAGCTATACCACTGCCTAAGAATAGGTTACATTATAGACATAGCGAACATGATGAGGTGATTGCAGTGCATTACAGTGACTATGAGCAATTCAGTGAAAGTGAGGAACGTCTGTCACAGAGTAGCACAGACATTACACCGCAGAACTCCCCCAGGGTTTCTGTGGAGCTTGAACCGAGAATAACACGAGAGAAAATATCCTATTACTCAAAACAAGATGAAGAATCAGATTTTGAAGATACATTTTCGTCTCTTTTACAAATAACACCAATTCAAATACGAAGTCCATATAGAAAGAGACAGACTCATTCAATTTTGAGATCGGAAGTCGCATCTTCACGTTGGATGAGAGGGAATCGACCTGAATCTTCAGTAAATAGGGGTAGTGCAAAGTCTTATGTTTCATTGGATGCTGGGAGATACAGTATTGATGGTAAGTCACATAATGGTAGGGTTGTCACAGCAAGGCATAGGGAGGTAGCAAGATTAGAACCGATTTACACCCCTGAACCACCGATTGATGTGATGAGAAATCCACAGTATGGTAATAGGAAAGTGTCGCTTCCTCCATTGTCTATGGATGAGGAAAGACGTAAAATTGCCAGTGTAGGGTCAGCAAAAAGAATTGGCAAATATAAGAAGACTCAAACTAAATATAATAGGCCATGTTAGCTATGCTTGTTTCTAGTCATTGTTAACACATGGTTTGTGTTTATTGAACAAATGTTTTATTTTGACATTTGCAAAAACGAGAATAATTTTCGTACTTATTTTACATACTGCATAGACTTTAAAATTAAAGGTAATATTTTTAGTGCACAGGCTGTATGCTTATAAATATATTTTTAACTATGGATGTTATAGCAATGCCAACTTAACTATATACTTTGTTTTGACATTTCAATGTTTAAGCAATCTTGTTTATTGCCAAGTTGAGCTAAAAAGCTTGTCACTTTTTTCTTGAAAACTCCTGATGTGTCTCGTTTTTAATAATTATTTTTAATCATAATGTTTAATTATATTATTTTCGCAATAATTGTAACTAACATGCATTTATTACTGTAATTCTTTTTAATCTGTGATACTGTAACTAGATGTAAATCTGTTTGCGAAGAATTAGTATTTTATGACATCATACACATTATCTTTGAAGATCATTTTTTTAACGTTAAGACATAAAACAAATGTTTCATTGTCAAATGTAGGCATATTCCATGTTTATTCAATTAAAACGTTTATTTTTTCTAGTAATTGTGTTTTTTTTTAATAAACTCTGTGGTAATTATTCCACATTGTCTATATTCTCTCCAATGTCTGGAAACACTAAAAAAAATCAATAGGAAGGGGAAAATCTGAAAATAAAACATAATATTCAAATACAAATACAGAATTTATTTTGATATTTACATTATTTGCATTTTATTAACAATCAACATCAACAATATTAAATAATTTGTCATGTGGTGTGATTTATTACGAACAGTCGGGTAACATTACATTTCCCCGGAGTCGTGAACTCCCGCGTCCGTGCACATGGCAACATTTCCTACTATCCTTCAAAACCGTGCAAGCCATAATGCGCTTTATACCTTAACACTAAGAATGGAATTGGCATGTACAATTTTATAAAGACTATCAGAAATGTTGGAGTGTACACGTTTCAAGGTCAATGTATTATGTGGGATTTATGGCATTGTTTAAACTGGCACCTTATTGATCCTTTACCCCTTAGAATCTATACCAAATCAGGCTAACTTACTCAGAGTCGTTAGGTCGCTAAGACCCTTAGTGCAGATTAAGAATGCATAAACTACACTAAGGGCATTTATAAATCACCATTAGACGATTTATTTCGGCAGTACGAGGGCAACACTTACGCTATCTCTCTCTGTTAGTCTTACTTTTGAGTACACAATCTAAGCGGTTTTTTGCACTTTGAAATCGATAAGTCTATCGTTTTTTAAGTACTTACTATGGTAACTTTATTGCTTGGTATAAACGGTTCGTATATTTCGGTTCCCTGTCTATCACTAAATATAAGTTGCATCGAAATACTTTACTTAGTGTTCACTTAAGTTATACAATACAACCCTTTGATAGCATTAAGCGAATAAAGATGGCTTTAAATTGGTAAAATGTTGATGCGTAAGATGTGAAGATTAACAGACAATTGAGCAACTGCGAAAAAAGCTGTGAGCTGTAATTTAGTTAGGGTTGCCGAAAATTAAATAAATCTAATGAAGTGTAAATGCATTCTATGAACGTAAGTAGAATATTAAAAGTAACGTTTAAAGGTCGCGAATAAAAGATTAATGCTGAAGAGTTATGGCAAACTTTTTACAAAAATGGCAACCCGCGACGCAAAATGTCGGCGAGCAAAGATGGCCGAAATTGTATTTGATTCGACACTATCCTAGTACTTCGATGTCCTAAAATTACAAATCCATTAGATGTTTTATGTAGATTTTTAATTTTTAAATACTTGATAGTGCCAATCCAAAATATCTGTAGACAACGGATTATTAGCGCGGTCGTTCCCAGTCCTATGTTATTAATTTTTTACACAATATAAATTTAAATTGTTATAATTTACCTCACAGCCATCATTATATATTGAGACTACTTTAATTAAGAAAGGACTATGTGTAACAACACGAGATGGCATTCAGCTTACAAAAAGGATCTAGCGAATAATCGTACAATAGAGCAAGACTTTTACATACGTATATTACATAAAAAATTCATCATTCTGTTCTAAAAACGTTAACAACTTCAAGCTATTAGCAATAGTCAACAATGTTGTTAATACTAGGAATAATGCACACAGAATATGAAATTAGTTCTACCTAAGTTTGCGAATAGGCTATTGCTTTTTGCCCACGTCACAGATTTGTGACAGGCGTCGTTGAATCGAAACAGATTAATTCAGGAACTAACACACCACGAAAATTGAAACAAATTGAGGACGTAAGAATGAAAAAATATTGTGCCCGTGCACTAAATAATATATTAATGAATCTAAAATCGTGTTTAAGTGTTAGAAAATGAAATGCGAAGGAAATCGATGGTATAAGTGAATTACTTTTATGCCCAAAGGCCTCTTTATCGGTTTATTAATTTAGATTTAATAGACTATAATAAGATCTTAGTTTAAGGCGACCGAAGATGTTACGAATTTATCGACGGTAGATGACAAAAAATTGTCATCAGTTGCGATTTTCGACCGCGAGAGGGCCACGTAGGGTGGCCCCATTACACCTAGCAACAACGGTAAAGTTACATGCCACTCGACCAACATACACATTGCTTAAACAACATAAGTAACAGACTTCAAGCAGACACGCAGAAGGGCAGCTATTTTCTCTCTCGATAAGGCGATTATACAATTTAGACTATTTTTAAATTGCACACTGACCCACCTCTATAAACTTTTAATTGCGATAAATATTTGTAATGCTGTATAAAAATATTAAAGGAAAAATTGTCATTTTAGGATTAACCTTAAATATATCATTCATAATTAATCCAAAATACCTATTAGCGTGTATTTTACATTTTTACAATGAGACTTCCGAATTCTATAACTAGCATACGGTGACATAGAAGCCTAAATTCACAACAAACTACACACGATATTACTTACGAGTACAGATCATAAACTTTAATGCAGCCGTAACCTTCTATTTTAATGCAAAAGAGATGTACTTTCAAAAATTCTTACGTAACATACAAAATTACATTTGACTATTTACAACAATCTAGCAAATATTTTTAATTTTTCTTTTTTTTCTATCGAATGCAGCGGTACTCTATACGTCAGGTACCAATTTGGCGTCTATAGGCTCCAGTGGCATGCATGGTACACTAAGAAATTCGATTAAAACTAAACGATTACATGTAACTTAACATAATTATGAGGTGGTGATTTCGCCGAGGCACATCATTTACCAACTCACCTCATTTGGCCTAATTAGTCCACCTTTAGTTATAACTAGTATACATTTTTTTTGGACAGACCAATTACGATAAATATGTAAGCTATCGTGCACAACCTTCTCAAAGTTTAATTTGCCTTAATATATAGCGATTTGCCATATTTCATGTGCATATTTGCAACATTAAATCTCAAGTCATCGACCACAATTTTATTAATAATTTCCAATATTTATAATCTTATTTTACATGATTTTTCTTGTTTTATATCCGTCCTTTTGTAACAAGAAATAAATGTGTAGAATATTTAAAAGTCGATAACAATGATCACATTTATAATCTGTTTTGTGCTAACATATATTGTATCTATATTTTGCACGTTGGCAACACTGATCTTAAGATATAAGGCAATATATTTAGTGTTGTTCTTATAAATCGTGTCCATGTGTCTCGTCCTCTGGGCCTCATTTTGTACTCTGTGGGTACTTGTGTTTTACGGACTATTTACGCAACTATACAAAAATATGGCAGTATGTTTGCATTCAATTCCTTTACAAACTACGATCAGTATATTTTCCCTTTGGACCGAAATGCAGTTATATTCACACACACACACATTTTGAAAACTTAAAAAAAAAATACCCACATTACCCTAACATTTAAGGCCGGCTTTGCCTATACTATTTGAACAATGGCATGATATTCTACTATGTAGCATGAGATATATCCTTATTATACAGGATGTTTGATAATTCAAATTATTCTATTGGCGAGTCTGGGAAATTTATAACTATTCGTTAATTGAGGTATTTTTAAATTTCGTTTATTACTTGAACAGGTACTACTTGACGTGTAATCACGCATTTATCTATATTAATGCGATACTACTGAATTCATGTACTCATCAAACATCTTGTAAATGTTAATTTAGTAAACATTGTGTTATCGATTTACTAAATGGCGAATCCATAGAAATGATTATAAAAATGATGAGGCGAACTAATATCTAGTAAATTCTAAAAAATGAACCCTAATTAACTGCGAACAGTTTATTTTGTGTTCCGATTAGAATTGTACCATCTAGCGCAGTCAATTAAAGTTTCACCTTATCTAGTACAATCAATAAACTATGAAGAGTCCACAATCGTCAAAGCACCCGGAGTTAACACTAAATACATCGCAGCTTCACAAGCCGTATATTCTTTTAAATAACAATGACTTTTCGAAAATAATATCACACATGTACAGCAAAATTACACTTTGCACTTAGCGTTCCTCGCAATATAAAACCATTTGCCTATTGAACTCCTTACGTATCTGCAACGGCGTATTTAACTCCAATTTATATTAATTTCAGTCCATTTGTTTAATGTGCAGCGCCTTAAACACGTCCACTTTGACAATCCCCCGATTTAATGATGGGAAAATGTGTAAAAAGAAACTCAAAAATAAAAACAAAAGAAATTATATTTATTTAAAAAATAAAATTACTAAAAAGGTGAATAAAATAAAACTGTAGGTTTGACATTTAGGGTGCAGCTGCAGTGACATGTGAACTGCCAGACTGCAAACATAAACGTCATCCACCACAGATAATCTAACCTACAAAATTAACTTACAGATTATAAACAAATTGAATGTTACCAACACCATGAGCAATGGAGCTGTGTGCAGGCCGCTACTGTACCGTGCAATGTAATTGTAATAAGTGATTTTAAAGTAGAAACACTTAAGCTAAAAATGAAGCCTAATGAAGATAAGTGTGAATCTTAAAAATAATGTCAATTAAATCACATTATACTAAAGTATGGATGTATGATTTTTTTTTCGATACATCAATCAGTCAATGAATATTTAAATGCTTATATTCACTATAATTTAGTATTCGAGAAAAATCCTTAACCATGAATAGTGAAAATATTCTACAGAATAAGGAATGGACGTTTTAAAAAGAAGTCACAGATTAATGCAGTACCTTAAATTAATAATATCTGTCTTGCAATTAAAAGTTTAAAAGGTTTGTTACCACAAAGATGGAAAAAAATCCCTTTTTAAATATTTTTTAATTCATCCTAAAAGAAGGGACAACCTACCCATAAAATATTTTTCAGTGTGCAGTGTTTATGTAATCTGTCAAATACACACAGGTTATATATATAGGTCAAATATGTAAATGATTGAACAGTGAAGTTTTTTTTTTAAAGAAATAAAATTTTAAATTTCGAAACACCTGTATGTATCCACAGATGCACGTGTACTTTGGTGTAGTCTTTCTTTTTTCTCGTGTGGAATATTTTGAATTGTAAAATATTTGGTTGGAGACTCAAAAACTCAGTTTAGTGAGCAGTGTAGGAAAAATATCATAGAATAGCGGTGCAGTGTTCAATTTTAACAAAGAACATAAAAAAAGGGTTTGTAGGTGCAGGAGAGAATAGTTTTATGTTGCGGCAAAAGAAATGGACAGAGAGGAAGGTAAAGTAGTTTTTTAGGCTCTGCGAGTCTGACAGCCATTGGGCCAGTAACACAAATCTAATACAAACAAAATAATAAAAAAAATCCAGCTGCGATTAAAAACATCGAAACGCTATGTCAGTCAATAACAGTTTTTAATCGTAGATGGGTTGCAAGGGTTTGTGGGTAGGGTTGGGTAGGATTGTCGGTGGGACGGGCCCTCTAGATGTAGGAGTAGGGCCCGTCAGTGAGGGCGCTGCACAGCAATAGTCAGGAGGCGTCGTCCTTGGCGGGTGCGCCGGCGCGCCGGCTCGCGCGGTACTCCACGCCGGGGTCGAACTGCATCAGCACGAACACCTGCCGTATTACCGCTCATAAACTACCGGTCATTACAAGCAAAGAGATTCGAAAAATATATAGAGGAGGCATAGTTTATTTTTCTTCTTTTATATACTAATATTATAAAGAAGAAAAATTTGCATTTTTGGATTTTTGTATGTATTGAAATAAGTCAAAAACTACTGGACTGATTTCAAAAATTCTTTCACCATTAAAAAGCTACGTTATCAGTGAGTAACATAGGCTATATTTTTTTAATTTCACGAGAACGAAGTCGCGAGCAATAGCTAGTTTTTTATAACGTATTGGTAGATTTTTGTTAATTTAAACGTCAATACAAGACACGAGGTGGCACTAAACTTACAACTGATATGGTACCTTTCAGAGAAAGTACCGGTGAAAAAATGTTGTTCACTATGCCTGGTCTATATATTTTTTAAATGTCTGAAAACAAAAGAATTTAATTACAAGCAATAGTAATTTGATTACTTAAAACCGATTCACCACCTACAAATGTTACACATAATAATAAGTTGAAGGTTTATGGTTTATGGACGTACCTGATCTGTGTGCAGCAAGCAGAAGTCGTCTGGCGGGTTGGTGATGACGTAGCGCTTGCTGCTGGCGTCGGAGCTGGAGGACGTGTCTCTGAAGCGGTAGAGGCCGATGCAGAGCATGCCATACGTGCGTAGCGCCGCCACGAACAGGTCTCCGTATTTACCCTCCTCGCCGAACTGCGCCAACGGACCGTCGTACAACGAGATCTGACCCACGCGGCAACGATCCCTAGAATGTAAAGTTGATACATGTTGAAATGTAAAAGAGATTTCGGAGTTAGTAAAGTAAAAACTCCTTATTAGACTATAAACAATTTGACAAAATTCATTAGGGCTGCTACATTATAATGAGATATCTTACTAATATTATAAATGCGAAAGTTTAGATGGATGAATGGATGTTTGTTAGAGTTTGCAGCCCAAACTGCTGACGAATCTCGTTTAAATTTGGCATAGATCTATAGGATAGTCTGGAAGAACGCATAGGCTACTTTTTTTTTAATCCGACGCAGACGGAGTCGAGGGCGAAAGCTAGTAATATTATATATTAAAAAAATACTCAGTGTGTGCGTGTGTGCAGTATATGTTTAGTTAAGAATGTGTTTTTGAGATCACTACTTTTTACTGTAAATATGTATAATAAAACTAATTTTACTTAGTTACCTGTTGGCCAGGCTCTCTGGCGTGGAGTACCCGCCGCGCAGGCCCGCGCCCTCCGCCAGGATGAGCTCCAGCTCGGGCGTGGCGCCGCCAGTGATCAGCGACCGGATCAGCGTCAGCGCGTTCTGGTTGAAGTACGTCTGGAAGGTAAAATGTATGCGTGTATTACTCATAATTTAAACATGTAATGTTGCTGAAGATGGGTCATCTTACAGTGGACATGAGGGAGTCGAGCACGCTGACTGCGAAGGCGGTTCCGCAGGCAAACGGCTGCGTGAGGTACAACTCCGTGTCAGGATCATCGTCGTCATCCTGATCCAGGAACTGCACGTTGCTGTCGTTCACCAGTTCTGCAATAGGAACAAATCGTAAAATGTGAATAAATAAATGCTTTATTGTATTCTATTAAATTTCTAAATAAATGTTTTATGTTTGTTAAGCGCTTGACTACGATCCCACCTGCTGAAAGTGATGATGCAGTCGACAGATGGTACACGCTAGCTATATAAATAGTTTACTCTTCTTTTGAAGGCCTCGCGTCATTTGACGGAAAAACTGACGCTGGCAACTTGTTTGGTGACTGACCTGTGATCATGGGCACATTGGCACCGTACACGGAGCCACGTCGCTGCAGCAGCACGGGCGCGGCGGGGGCGCCCTGCGGAGGTGGCGCGGCGCCGTTGCCCGCGCTCAGCACACCGATCGTGTCATCGAATGTCATCGCTTTGATGTTCAGCGACGCGAGGATGGCCTCCTTGTCCGCGAGCGTCGGGTCATCGTTCGATGGCACCTTCGCGGACAGGATGCAACACATGTCGCACAGGTTCACGTTCACCGCGCGCAAGTCCGCTCGGCTTAGCGGAGAACCCTGGGAGCAAAAAAGGAAGAATAGTGTTGGTACCTATGCGTCTTCGTCTGGATCCCTAATAATCATACGGACATCGCTAGCTACAGCGTCACACGGACATCCCAATTAGACAAAACTATTTATTCACTCTCGTGCACTTCGCCTGTCTCTCTGCACGGCCATGCATCAAATCTCGCGCTAATCAAGTTATTGTTAAGTCAACAAAATGTAACATAACTATAGTAATTAAACAGCCTCAAGCTAAGTACAGGAGTTTCATTACATCCACATATTACGACGCATAAAAATTAGTGACGTCATAACCTCCAGATCCATTGACAGTTTTTTTGATAAGATATGTTCAAAAGATGATTGTGGCTTATTTACTAGTTTTGGGCAATGAGTATTACTGTGACGTATTTAACTTCAACAACTAGAGTACTGACACCCGCCAGAATGGCGCGCTATTGTCAATCAACTGAATGCCATTGACAGCTGTCAGATAGTGACGGGACATCTATGCCGATGTTCTAGTGTTGCCCGATTTTTCTCTTAATACTAGATACAGCATTATATTCTTAAGAAGCTATAACTTACATTCAAAACCGATATCTTGGGAAGATTCTGTAACATTTTCCATTCTCGGCGAATGTAGTCGACGCTGCCGACGATGACGACGTGCTTCAGCTCGTGGTAGTGGAAGTTGGAGGCGCGGAGAGGCATCACCAGGTTCCTCAGCCCGATCAGCGGTGAATCCGGGTCCGCGAACAAGCACACAACCACGTGACCGTTCAAAACCGTCATGGCTGCTTGATTTCTGTCCTGTTAAGTAAAGTATCTTGTATGTTATGCTCTGAAAACTACCAAGAATAAGGGATAAAGCATGTTGGGGTTAAAGTATTATCTGTTTGGGACACAGAAGATAAAAAAAGAATACATGGGGTAGTTTATAGAAGTTATTACGCACTAGTATACAGTCCTCAAGGTTTCTCGCGGGACTCCAGTGGAACATTCCAGTAGAATCGTATTTCATTTCAGTCTTTTCGAAGTCGAAATCTTTCGACTGGTCGTCCGCCAGGCCCGCTGGCAAACTCACGCCGTTGCTGTTTTGATTGCCCCCACTACTTCGACTTGTCGGCCTAAGCAAATACAATAATTACATTATTTTCAACATTATCACAACTACGAGGGAATTTTATTGATCTTTGTATTTTTAATAGTGAAAAAAGTTTTCAATTAACTAATTTCGCATGCGTGGTAGAAAGGCAATATTTGTTGAAATTTTACACTGTGTTGCCAGATTATGATGGCAAAATTGTGTTTTTAGTGCAACTTTTCAATGCATTCTCAGTTGTTCGAAGTAAAGTCAGCGCTTCCAAACTGAATTAAAATTGTTAATATTAGTTCTACAATTATTTTGTGGTCTTGAAATTTCACTGCAGTATTACTTGTATACGAATGTATTGTTGTTTCTCTTTTATCCAAGAGATTGAGAGGGATAAGATATTGTATCCAAGTGACACTTGTATACAAATTGGACTGTTTTTCCTCCTTTATCCAAAAGATTGAGAGGGATTAGCATGTTTTATAAAAGTGACACTATATGTTATGCATATTTGTTTGGAAAGCAAATTTTACTTCGACAAATAAGATTAAAAATATACATATTTGGTCGATTTATACAGAAGCCTCATTCTTCTGCTTCATTGCTGGATTACTTACCACTAGCATAATTCGCCTACCTATAAGCTTTCGCTAAACTTGCATTTTACTAAGTAATCTATTTCAAAATCTAGTTGTTAGTATGATATTAAGGAGTTTTTACACCATTTTTATAATAAATACGACGAAATAAGTTATATCTGTCTGGATTTTTTCTATAGTCAGAGGTTTTGCCTAAGACCTGAAGCGTTTTTACTTTCTATGTGAATACCTAGATTCCCGTTATAAGCGACTTAGAGCATAATTGTGACGAATAAAAGCTTCTTGTGGCAGTTTTTGATAAATCTCATAACCGGTAAAGATCAGAAAAAGATACATTTTTTTTATAAAAATGGATCTTTTTAACTACTGTCTTTCTTTACTTTTTTTCTTTTGCCTTTGCGCCAATGTCATAGATTAAGTGTTTTCTGAGCTATTTATTTCGGCGATTTAATTTTTGTATACAACATTTTTCCGTATACCGCATGGAAACAAATTGTAATTCTTAATAACATGAAACAAAAAAACACCTGTGCTCTGTGTAATTTTGTTAACAGTGTCAAGATTGGTCACTCAAGTCACTCAAGCTGGTATAGAGAAAAGTAAAAAAAATGTAAATAATAAAGTCTACAATAGCATTTATAGCTTAAACATGCTTACATTAGAAAGTGTTGTGCGTAATTTTGTGCAAATTAAACTCGTCGAATTCAAAAAAAAATCTATAAAAAATTAACTTCTCTAAAAAAAAAAGTGAAGCAAGCATAACTAACTGGCTACGTATAAACAGAATGCTTATTTCTTTGTTTTTGATGCATTTAAAGTTTTCAATCTACAGATAATATAAAATGTCTAGCTGATATATTGTTTAATGGTATTACATTAGTTTTTTCACTTCGTAGGCAAGATGATACGCCTGGTAATTGGTATCTTGCTCTGGCGGATTCCTGAAACACAGGGTCAAAAATCGACTCTAATTCAAGGGGTTGCAGGCTGTGATAGATTATACAGTTATGCTAATAATACAGATCATTATTTGTTATTAAGTGCCGTGCACACTGTGCTTAACATAAACTTATAGCAAAACATTGAAGGACAGTATAAAGCTGCGACAGATAATCAGAGAAATGGTGACGTCAAGTGTAATAAGTAAAAATATTCTCTTTGTTAATTCAAATAAAAATAAACATGTATTAATTAATTTAGCAATATTATTAACATAGATAATATCGCAAATTAATATTGACGTTATTTTAACTATGAAATATCAATATTATTACTTGGTGCATTAAAAAATAATTTTATAATATATTATTAGATATGTGCTTAACTTTTACGTACTAATTTATTTGGTATAATACGACAATTATAAAGATCCTATTGTTAGAAACTCTTTTATAGAATTTATGCCTTTTTTTCTTAGATTATTTAATAATAGACACATAAATATTTAAACCTAAAAATGTATTTTGTATTTCAATTAAATTATCCGAATTTGGTACATTACAGCAATTAGAACAAGATAAATTGCCCAAAAGTTAAAAAACAATGGTTTTTTATTATTTTTTTTAAGCTATGATCAAATACGATTAACGAAAAATATACATTTGAAATACAATATACATTAATACAGGCGCTGCTGTATGCAGTATACAGACGGTATTGTGTACTGTATACAGGCGATAATACAGTATCTCGATTGTATACTTACGTGTCCGGGGGCGCTCTGTTGACGTTCGGCTTGACCTTGTTGACCTGCCTCGTGGTGGTGTTAGCGAGCTGGTTGGCCATCGGAGAAAGCAGAGCTGTTGGCGCCGCACTACGATGGTTGCGGTTTATTACTGGAAACATGTGTCGTTAATTGTATACTTTGATATTAGCTGCATAATGTGGGGAACACACGTTCGGTTTTTGAAACCAGACACCGAGTGTCGTGATATACGTAATTTAAGAGTATATTTTATTTATTTCAATGTGTATGTCTGCATTATAATAGGTGCGCAACTAAGTTCTCGCTGTTTGTCAGTAGATGGCTCTAGCAGTAAGAGCTGGTCGATTTTGACATATCCAAAACGTCATGAACCAAGCTTAGACATATGGTAAACAAACCGTTGCGACACATGAGTGATTTTGTTTTCGCATTATATATTATAGATTAGGTAATATTGGAGGCCAGAAAGAGAGGGAATTTAAGACATTTCCTTGAACAATTATCACATACTTATGGAAGAGAAATAAAATAATATAATACATAACATATTCTTATATACTTACAACTAATATCTTCGCCTCTTTCTCTTGCGACTTCACCTGAAGAAAAATATTTAAGTAGATTTATTAAAAGCCGTTAGCGTCGAAAATAAATATATATTGAATTTGTTAGAATAATCGTTAGTTTCTACAACAAAAGCGCAATAAGATGCATTCAAAGGGTTACAACCAAACACACAATGCTACAAGACGTTCCCAATGCTTAGCACAGGAATACCAACCAGAAATGATGTACATGTCCGCATTAGAGTTTACCAAGAAGCATCTCGAAACTTTTATATTATTTTATATATTGTTAAAAGGAAGTGATGCAAAGTGAGAGAACTAGTTTTATTTTGCGATAGTTTAGGGATTATTTAGAGATAAACGTTATCGTTCGAACAATCGCCTTAAAGCGATCTTATGGATTCTACGGTTGTAGCCGGGACCATGCTTGATGAAAGCGAAAATCTGGATAGAAAGGCTCTCGAAGCCTAAAGTGCTCTGTGAAAGGCGTGTTAAAGCAACTAAGTGCAACTCGTTTTTAAACTTAGATAAAGCACAACGCTGGCTGTATCGTGTGGGCCGATGACAAGAAAATAAAATTAAAAAAAAAACACTCAGTCGTTGAGTCTGAGATGTACCTCGAACATGGACCTTCTTGGGCAACTCTGGCGGCGTGAAGGTGGGGGGAGGATGGTGGTCATCTGCAAAACATCAGCACAATTTCGCATTCCGATACACCACTCGACCGATATACAAACGCAAATATACAGCGCGAGACCTCTGGTCGTACGTCATATATCATATGAATGAAGTAGTATGGTTCGGTTTCACTTTATTATTTACATTTTAATGTATTGATTTATAAATCGCGGGAAAAATTCAAAAAGTTAATGCAATTTTAAAAAGTTTTTATACTAAAAATGTTCTTTTACATAAACGTGTATTATTTTACTGTAGACATTTTTAATTTCCAAAACAGTTACTGTATATACAGTATGAAATTAAAATATTTTAAATTGTTTTCTTTAAATTTAGAAATTATTTTAAAGTGAATCCGCATTAATCACAAACATTTACAAAAACAACAAATAAGTTAGTATAATAAAAGTAGCATAGTATAAAAAACTACACAACACATTCACATGCAACAAACTGACATAAATTACATTCAATATTCATATATCTATATTAAGCCGTGTATATGGGCGGTGGAAGATATACTATTATTGATATAGTTAAAGGAATTAAATGGCATTAATGGCTTCAGTGATAGAATAAATATACAGGGTGATAGATGATAATGTCGTCGAGCTAGCTATTTTTGAAATGAGTGAGCTACACGTTAATGGAGACGGTCAGACAAACAATGTTGGTACCATGAGAATCGACGGGGACTGACGCAGTGGGCAGCAAATCCTTACGGTTCTATCGATGGCGGGCCATCTAGTTATTATAAAACGCTCCCTAAATTGGGCGATGATAATTAGAATAAATAAAAATAAATCAATTAAAAGCGAATAAACATTTCACAACATCAATATCAGAATTTCTATCGATGCAGTATAAAATTTAAACATATAAAAATACACCTAATAAATATAATCGACCAAAATAAACACAACATCCAAATTATACATCACATCGTGTCTCGTTTTATACATTTGCTAAGGAGACATCTAATCATTTTATAAATGCACATAGATAACGTGGACAAGACAATGACGTCACGGTTCGCTATAGTCTAGGAGCCGCGCCACCGCGATGCGCGTCACAACACAATGACATTAAATGTTACTCAAAGTATTACGTACTTGCCCTTCCGACCATCTGGACGGCTCGTACGCCTTTCCTGAATGTGGCCACTGAACCGAGAAACAATACTTTTTAATGTTAAAATTTTCAATTAAATATATTTTTATACATCCGATTTACAACGCAAATTATAGACGTTTACACAGACAGCGATGCAAAGCTGAGCGTCGTTTATACGTTCTGAAAGTGAGTATGATGACAACCACTTCTTTGATTACTAAAATTCGCGTTGATTGCCTTAAAAAGTAACCATTAATAATAAGCATATAAAAGCGTTAACATATCAGTAATCAAAGTCGATCGTAATAAATATCCTAAGTCGAGCATTTGTGTTGTTATTGTGGAGTAAGCTGTTTAGTTAATACACATGTGATTTAGAGCTGCCTGATTTCCAATTGCGTGTACCGATTATCGTGTATTAGCGTACTATAAACCAATAGAATAAATAAGAGCGGGTATTAGTCTAGCAAACGAGTACGTGTTGGGTACGGTATTATCTGAGCGCGCGTTCCGTTCGTACCGTCTGTGCAATCTCGATACGTATTAAGATTTTGTTTCACCATTCCAGACTGCATCATCATCATTCCGACATCTGCAAAAATCCAAAAACTGACACAAACGTACGGTCGATCCGGCCCTAACGTTAGAGTTGAAGTAATGATTCGAATTTAACGGAATCAAATAGAATTTTTATTTAATTCGATTGATCCCATCAGATTCTTCGATGATATGAGATGCGACCGGGATTCTCGACAGTTCATGAGTTAGTCACTCTCATTAGCACAGACAAGCTGGAACCTTTCTAAAAGCATTTGCTCCTCAAAGCTCGTAGGTATCGGGGCATCTTTAGCGATTGCGATTATTCACTCGGAACTTTCTGAGACATGCTTTCGTGGATCGATGGCAACAGAAAATGTTCGATCTAAGTGTTCTTTGAATAATGAGGTGCAAAATTGCAGTTTACCATTGTCAACTCTACTATATCAGATACATGCAATGCCTGTGCCGGGCTCTGAAGTGCACCATAGCAATTTATATCTAATATTATGTAATTTTTTATTTTGTTAGTGATAAAAATCGTTTTAGTGTATTGCCTAATGTGTTCATATAACATTGTATGATGCACTAAACGCTCTCAATACCGAACAAAACAGAGCTGCTGGGTCTGACAAGGCAAGGGAAGGCGAGGTGTCAGAGTTTATCGTGTCTTGACGGTTCACGAGCGGGCATACAATGGTCGCTAGAATGTGAACGAGCACGCCTTGCTACCGATCCAGTCTGTGCGGTACGGACGCAACACCACTAAAGCAACTCAAAATTATAGACACGAAAAAAAAATGGAAAACGTCAATCTGTAGGGTTAGGTGTGGTGCAAGTTACCTATGTCGGCTCCAACCTTCCGCTGGTGTGCGGTCACTAAAAGTTTAGCCGAATTCGTTAATGTCTCACATATTAAATACAGTGTGTTGTCATAAATTGGCTGTGGAAAGAACCTACTGTGTATGTGATTAAATCGATATATTAAAAGTTATTTTAATAAAAAAACGTGTTACACTTTGACAGCACAGACATACAAGTTGTGACTTCAAGAGAATGTCCCCTAGAAAGTATGTCAGAGAATTATATTGTAATTGTTATATTTCACGCTTATCATGTACATAATTTAGTTCTTATAGTAATTATTGAGAAGAGAAACATAATAATATAATAGATCTTACAGTTTTTGCATTTGCATTTCTTGATAAGTGTTTCATCCTTGATGTCTTCGTGACATGCCTTACAATAATACCACGCCCTGAAAAAAAAAGTTTAAGTAAAAACACAAATTAGCCCTACATCCGCTGTTTTGCTTTGTATCCATAAGATATTTGCATCAACAAATAACATTTATAACTAGCTGTTGCTTGCGATTTCGTTCGCGTTGAATTAAAAAAAATATGTGTTCTTCCAGATTATCCTCCACGTCTATACCAAATTTCATCGAAATCCGTTTAC
>LD700007.1:1203047-1217587 GCA_003118335.3 Papilio memnon | reverse complement strand
GGTATAGATGTAGAGGATAGTCTGGAAGAACATAGGCTACTCACTTCTGTTTTTATTTAATTCCACGCGGACGGAGTCGCGGGCGAAAGCTAGTGGTTCAGTAGTCGCAAGAGGGTAAACACGCCACCAACCAACGTACGTTGAGTTAACACAATAAAATAGAACAGTCTATTACATAATGAAAGCATATTTAGTAAAGTATTAACATTTAGATGCAACAAATGTAGTAAGAGCTTAAGTATTATAAAATATAGCTGGATCCATTTCCTCGTTTGAAAGAGAAGTGGGCGAAAGCGACCAGCTTCTAAAACCGATTCTATTTAACTGTACACATATATAACTTTAGCATGTAACACTCCTAATCTTTGCTCGAGGTACCCGAAATATACTACTTTATTTGATAGCTGAAATACTTTTAACTGGTAGTATAGTTTTTAAAGTTAGGTAGTATGTTTTAGTTTATCCAGAACAAGCTAAGAATGATTACAAGTGTTAAATCGATTAACCCTTAATTTGGCAAAGTATAAAAATACAGTAAAAAGCTTTTTATTTTGTTGTAATTGTAATTGATACACATAAAACTCTGAAAAAAAAATGATTGAAAATTTTTATTTTTTTATTTTTTATATATGCCAGGGCATACATTGTCAAATTAAGGATTAATGTAAACGAAACAATTTGTCTATTATTTATAGTCTGTATTCCGTATAGATTGATCTATGGTGATTATTGACTTTTCGATTGTCTGTGTCGACTTAAATTTTTTTCTCTTTGATTCTATTCATGCGAGCAGTGTCCTTATCCCTATCTTACTTCTTGCTAACTCAATGATATTATGTGCGAAAGTTTAGATGAATGGATGGATGTTTGTTAGAGTTTGTAGCCTTAAAATCTGAACGGATCCAGATTAAATATAGTACAGATGTAGAGGATAGTCTAGAAGAACACATAGGATACTTACTTTTATTTAATCCCACGCAGAAGTCGCGGGTGAAAGCTTGTCGTTTATGAAATCAAGTCAATATTATGCTTATTTTGACCCAAAATCCAACAAAGAGATGTGGGGCCAATTATTGAAACGACAATTATATGTAACAGCGTCTTAAATGATAAGGCCACGCTTGAACAAATTCCACTAAAATATTGACGTAAGTGTCGCTTACAAAGTAAAGTGTGATTCGTAACAGAATGTGTAAAGAATGTAATAAAAAAAGTAAAATAGAATTATTTACCGATATTGGTTTCCCTAAAGTTGAGTTATTTATTGAATACGAAACGGTTATTAACTTATAAGTGGGTCAAAACAACAAAGCGCTGTCCAAGTGACGTGCTTCTGGGTAAACTTATCTCGATTGATGGATCGGAAGGTCGACCGTTGCGTGTTCTGCAACACTAATTAAAACGTAATTACTTCTGGCGTAAGAGCGGTGTTTTACCAAATTCTTTTCGTACAATAATTTCATGAGCGCGATTCAATATCAGCTGAATATTGAAAGTAATATAAAAGACAAGCTTTCGCCCGCGACTCCGTCAGCGTGGAATTAAAATAAGGTGAGTAGCCTATGTGTTCTACCAGAATATCCTCTACACCTATACCTAATGCCATCGAAATCCATTCAGCTGTTAAGGCTACAAACTCTAACAAACATCCATCCATCCATCTAAACTTTCGCATTTATAATATTAGTATGAAGTATGATTTCGGTTTGTAAGCGGCGCTTTCAATTTGACAGATGTCAAAATTTTAATAGATTTAGAATTTAAGCTTGGCCTTATGCCATTTAATTGTCGTTCTGGTATTCTGCTCTATGTTTTGTTTATATCTGATGAATTCATTTTTTAATAAATTGTGTTATGTGAGTCATAAGTGAATTTCATTTTTTTTATTGAAATCGTTGATTAAAATTTTCTTTCTCATTATATAAAAAAATTAGTTGTTCGTCACACTGGATACTATCGAATTAAGGATTAAGTGAATTCTATCTCTCGTTATAACTTTATTCGTCCACTAAGTTACCTAATGCGAACTAATATTGCGTCCAACTATTTACTTAAATCCCTAAAGTCCTGTATAAGTGCTTTGTAAACTTGGAACAAACTATTTTACATTCAAATTGTTGTACCCATTAAACAAATTGCTTACCTTAGTCCTTCCTTACCTTAGTAAAGTAGAGATTGTGGTTATATTAAATCCTACCTCTTAGATTTAACTTTGTTATTTATAGAAATCCTAAGAAGAGTTTTTATGTGTAATAGTTAACACTTTTAGTGCTACTGTCTTTTCATCATCTCCCCTACCTTATCCTACTCCCGTAGGGTCGGCGCGCCTGGTTTTCGTTCTCCAAATAACTCTATCAACCGTCTTCTCAGTCATCACTCCCTTCTCGATCATGCCACCTTTCACGCAATTCATCCATCTCTTTCTAGGTCTACCTCTACCGGTGTTTCCACATTCATAACTAACGTCCTTCTCGTTACATGCGATTCATCCCTCCTCATAACATGCCCATACCATGCTAACCTTTTACTCCTTATTTTCTCAACCACAGGTGCTACTCTCAAACTTCCTCTAATATACTCATTTCGTATCTTATCCATTCGTGTTACCTCACACATCCATCTTAAAATGCTATTAACTTTTATTCGCGAAAATTATTGCAGCAGTGAATATGTTAATATAGGTTCAATAGATTAATAGGATCATTGCAATCATTGAATGCCTAGTAAAACAACTAGTTATCTGTACTAATATCATAAAGAGGAAAGATTTGTATTTTTGTATATATTGAAATAACTCAAAAACTACTGGGCCGATTTAAAAAATTCTTTCACCGTTAGAAAGGTAATATATCTGTGAGTAACATAGGCTATATTTTCACGTGGACGAAGTTGCGAGACCCAGCTAATAACATATACATTTAATGTGTTCCTAGTTAAATTCTGACTGAAAATCCCATTTATCTCTCATCTTATTGTTATATGAATTGAAACCCCATTTCCTCTGATAATATAACTGGAAGGGATTAAATCAAAAGCGTCGGCGGACAAAGTGCGACGTTGCAGTGTGCCAGCCGCCAGTCGTAACCGGATTAAACATTTAGAGCGTACGTACACCTTTAACTGAACTATCGCACAACTGTTGTGCGATTGTCGATTGTTTCGCTGAAATCAAAGTTAAGTTTAAAGGGAATTTTAGATGTAGTCCTAAGCTACAGTTTATAATAAATTTCTTCAATTGGGATCGTGGTCAAGTCCTAGCTTAACAAACATAAAAAATGAAGAAAAACTCTCCAATTAAGTAATATATTAAATAGTCAATTGTATTAAGTTGTATTTCTGTTCTAACGTTTTCAATTCAGTTTGAAGCCGGAACTATTGAGAAATAAGAGACTACGCAGTCCTCGGCTCCGGATATTAAAGTTCGGACGTTTTAGTCAATTGTCTACCTTTTTTTATTCAAAACCGTTTTAGTTTTTTGTAATACATCGAATTGGAAAAGTATAGACTATTTGTATTGATTGCGATATAGTAAAAAACCAATAGCTTAATTAAAAACTACTTCATTGACTGTAGCCTTACTTTGTAACATGGGAAACTCTTCAAATGGGACCAATCCCTTCAGGCTACAAATTGCGTAATAATTATAAAAGAATCTTAATAAGACAAAAAATAAATACTTAAATTTGACCTTGGAAACGGCAGAATACTGAAACTACGTTTAAATATGTAATAGTGTCTTAAATGATAAAACACTTGTAAACTTAAATTCCATTAAAATCTTAACAATTTATAAGCATCGCAATACGACGCGTAGTATAAAATTCGTTTCAGTATCCGGCCGTATAAACCGGGAAAATTATAAATCGTAAAAATGTAATAATAAAATACCAATGTCTACGAGCAATTTGAGCGGACCTGGTTTTATGTTGGCTTATTAGATTTCTTCCGCTGTCAAGTACAGCCGTGTAAGGCTTTCCGGGTCGGTACGCAGGTGATATTGCGAGGGAAAGAACGGTGGCTTTAAATAAATTGTCCCGTCAGACACAGGTCAGATTAGTCTGGACCTGTAATAGTTACATTACGTAATACTATTACAATGAATTAGTTAGTATACCTCGATAGAGACTTGAAAGAAGTGAGGCGTCGATTTTCTAAATATTTTAATAGATACAATTAACTTGAATAAAATAAATAGTTTTTTTTTCTGTCGCAAAGAATGTATTTTAAGTATAAATATATTATAAATGTTACCAACATCAATCTCTTTTTTAATTACTGAAAAAAACGAATCCCCTCTCTAATTTCGACTACATTTTAATTTCAATTTAACTTAAAACTATATTATAAGGTCGTATATGTATCCCTATTATAACACGACTGTTTTGTACTTTATATTAATCTTCTTAATCATTTTTTTTTAAATTACTATTTCTAAATTCGGCCTGTAAGATTTTAGCACATAGAAATATTCTTACCGCAGCACTTAAAGCTATTGGCCACTAAGGGTGTGTGTTAAGCGTGGATTTCCCATACTAAATATACAATAAGTGAGACAATTTATCGATTCTGAGCGCCAGTTACTCTTTTAGCTAATTAAGTTTGACATTACATTGAGCAAAAAGACAATTGACATGTTAAAATGACAATTCTAATGAAATAATGATCAAGTGGCCAGTCATCCCGGTCAGGGAACGCATCGGGCATGCTATATGCGACGCGCAAATCGATTGCAGGGAGATTGCAGCGGCCAATGCGGCGGCTCATTGAATTATACAATGCATAACGATCTGCTCTAAGTGACGGATTGGATTAGTGATGTACATCTTCACCTTATCGATGAACGTTGAACAATATCGATAAAAGTCCAACATGGGAAGAATTATTAATTATTAATTATTAATTTATTAATTGTCTTCATATGAGATAACATGACGATAGTAGGTACATAGATAAATGTAAATATAGAAATATAAGATTATATTGGTAGCTAATAATCATCTATCGATTTCATTTTGCTTATCGTTATAGGACAGTTAAGCTTCAGTTATAGCGAAAACCACAATGTCAATAGACGTGGTAACAATTATTAATTAATACGTTACCACGCTTCGGTTCCAATTAATGCGTTAAATTGCTAATCAACCAATTCTATTTACAATTAAGGCGGAAACACACATACCAATAAAACGTGGTAGTAGCCCGGATACTAGCTTCTAGCCTAAATGTCTTGACTTCCATGTAGCTATGACATATTGTGCTAGCTACTTACCAACTTAACGTTCACACACCTGTAACTGGCATACAAGTGTGTTACTTGCATGTATATTACCAGCCTTAAACTAACTAGTTACATTTTAAATGAAAGAGTGAACAGTCAATGCACATCACTAGACGTGTAGGCGTCAGCAATTTAGCGCTTGTCAAATGTCTAATTCGTATAAATGTAGTCAATTCTCAGATGAGTCGTGAACGTTTGGCGATGTCATTTGAACACGCAATTGGTCCGTCTTATAACAACAGCTATTTAATCTTTATTAAAAAACTACCTTTCGCCCGAAACTCTGTCCGCGTGGAATAAAAAAAAATCAAAAGCAAGTAGCCTCTGTGTTCTTCCAGACTATCGTCTAGATCTATACCAAATTTCATCGAAATCCGTTCAGCCGTTTAGGCTACAAACTCTAACAAACATCCATCGATCTAAACTTTCGCATTTATAATATTAGTAAGATAAGATTAAGGAATTCTTGTTATTAATAATAAATCGCATAATTCGATTCCAATCAAGATTAATCTCTCCTCAGCTAAACCTCGGCTTCTAACGTTCATAATTCACAAGGAGATTACTTAGACCAATACTTGGCATAACTTCCATATAGAGGGATAACTTGATTGCGTAAATCCGGTACAAATATGGTCTGAAGGGAACCATTTATTATCAATGTTTTGGGTTTGTTTTGATATTAAATTTGGTGGTAAAATAATTAATACTTTTGCTTCCTTAATTAACGTCAAAATTTGATTAACGTAGTAATTCTTTCTGGTCGTTTTTAAAGAAAAAAAAATGCTCTGAATTATTATAAATTAATATGTTTTTTAATTATAATGAAATCTATTATTAAATGTGAAACAATTAATCGTTGCCTCAGTATGAATATTCATAGCTACGTGGGCGGTTGTTATCCGACGTGTCCAATGCTGGTCGTGTACGCGCGCTCCGACGATTAATTAATTGGCAGCGTGCGTTGGACCGCAGCTGCGGCGAACATGCCCGCTCGTAACATTTTATGGTCACGGCAGATGTACGCACCACTAACGACCGGTATCTGTCGACCATATATTGTGCTATTCGCAAAATAGTTTAGATAATTATTTTTGCTACTAACTTAAGCCTAAAACGCTACTGTGTACCAACTAATTACTTGACCGGTGTTAGTAAGGGCAACTAACTACTCACAATGTTGGTAGTAGTTACTTGGTAAACAAGATATAACCGATAACTGTCTAACCTTAGCCAGTTCAGCATACTATTATCGTGTTTGTCATTCATTTCTTCATGAGAAATCTAAGATTTATCTTAATTAAAACATAGGTTATCGAAGTTTTCTAACGAAAGTATTGTAACAGTGAACGATCAAGAATATCCATATATCTTTTTTGAGGTTATTCTCATTAAAGTAATTTAATTTTTGTTACAGGTAATTTCCAAGGCGATATAGCGATATCCGACTCTGACTACTACAAGCCAACCAACACTGCCCCGTCTATGTCGAAAATAAATAAATCCTTACAGGAAGAAGTGGAAAGACTCAAGAAGGAAGTACTTCTAGAAGGACTGCAGGTCGAAGAAGAAGGTTTACCAGATATATTGAGAAAACGTACTAAACAACCGGTGAATTTAGTACAAGAGAAACCGAAAAAGTATAACGATGCTTCTTTACATACAAAAGTAAGTAATTGGATTTAAAATTTATTTCTGTAAAAAATTCAATGAAAATAGTTAATTTCAGAATTTCATCATCATCATCTTCCTCCTTATCCTACTCCCGTAGGGTCGGCGCAGCAGGTTTTTGTCCTCCACATAACTCTATCATACATCATCTCAGTCATCACTCCCTTCTTGATCATGTCACCTTTCACGCAATCCATCCATCTCTTTCTAGGTTTCCCTCTACCGGTGTACCCTTCCACACTCATAACTAACATTCTCCTTATTACATGCGATTCATTCCTCCTCATAACATGCCCAACCATGCTAATCTTTTATACCTTACCTTCTCTACCACAGGGGCTACTCTCAAACTTCCTCTTATAAATTATAAATTTATTAGAGGAAGTATTAAGAATTTATGATATTGAAATAGTGTTAATCATAAGATCAATTATCTTTCAGGTATTACCAGCCGGTTTAGACAAAGCACTTTTAATAAAGAACGGTAAAATACTCCCTCCTGAAATGTTAGATAATTACACTAACTTTAATTATCAAAATAAATTGAATCCTTCAAATCAGTCAGTCGTTGATAACCTCACAGAATCAGAAAGTTTAGAACAAGATGGAGTTCTGGTAGTCAACATATCAACTGACAATATTTTAAATCTAGAAGACTTCTTTCCTAATATTCAATTATCTAATCTATCCAATAAAATGGATGAAGTTACAAATAAAATACAAAGCAATAGTCGAGAAATTACAGGTGATTCTAACAATAATATTAAAATCAAGGATTTACCAGAAAATATGACTGTAGCACCCGCACCTACTAATGGTGTTATACCTTCTAATGAACAAGAGGAGGAAAATAAAGAGAAAGTAGTTTTGAATAAGACTCTCAAAGGGTTATATGAAAAAGTGTATGAAGCGAATGATTTGCTAAAACCTACTGAAAGTCTGCAAAGTTTGTTAGAGGAAAGTGAAATACGCAGACGACGTAGGAGACGTCGTCATGGCAACGGAAGACGGTAAGACTGAGTTGTTTTTCGACATTTTAGACCTTTATATGAATATTTTTACTAATACCACTTTCTTGTAATGTCAAGCCTATTATTAAAAAAAAAATAGTAAAGTGAGTAATTAAAATGGTTTTATTACAGACTTAGAAATATCCAATCAGGAGAAAGAACAGGTCAAAACACCATAAAATTATCTGCAGAGAATCAAAGTGGTTCACATCATGGTAGGAAAAAATTTTTTCGTCACCAAAAAAAGCACGACGAAAAGGAAATAAGACACAAACAGGTGATACCGGAACACGAGTTTGAAGTGAAGTTCGAAGTCCCTCCACCGCCTAAAGAGAATAAAACTGGCGTCGAGACGCAACAATTTAAAGATTGGTTTTTTCGTGACTCGGACGATGACTTAGAGGCAATGGAAAGTCAGTTTTATAACCATACAGAGGTAATAAAATTGACTTTACACAATCATAAAATGTAGCAATAGTATTAATTCTGAAAACACTTCATCTTAAGATATTGGTATTTATTTGAAAGCCGAGAGAAATATCATCATTATCATAAGAAGGTTTAAAATATATCAAAACAACAAAATACAACTTACCTGGCTTCGGAATACTATCGTTTATATTATTTTAATAGAAAAATACACATCCTTATTCAAACTGTGCATTTTATCTCCCAGGAACCAAGACATCGCCATCGTACTCCTAGGGCTGCGACAAATCGTAAAGAGAGGATCTGGGAGAACGGTGTGATTCCCTACGAAATAGATGGCAACTTCAGCGGTGCCCATAAGTCCCTCTTCAAGCAGGCCATGCGACACTGGGAGAATTTCACCTGCGTTAAATTCGTGGAAAGAGATCCCAGTTTACACAAGGATTTTATTATATTTACCGAGAGACCATGTGGGTGAGTATAGACTAATCGTCTTTAATACTCTCTGTCGGTGATATAATTTGAACCTGTGTGACCATCTTCCTTCTGTTCTTCAGAAAAAATACGCTTTTGACTAAAGTAGTATCTAAATATGTAATTTTTTAGATTTCTCTTTGTTTTTGTGAGCTTCTTTAACTAGAAAATATGATTTTTAAGAAAGTCATATACTAATTCTTCATCGTCCATAGATGCTGTTCATTCGTCGGCAAACGTGGTAGCGGCGCGCAGGCGATATCTATCGGCAAGAATTGCGATAAGTTCGGCATTGTTGTACACGAGCTTGGCCACGTGGTTGGGTTCTGGCATGAGCACACCCGCCCTGACAGAGACAACCACGTGCAGATCATCAGGGATAATATTCTCAGCGGTAAATCTAAATATCTACTTAACAGGCTTGTCTATGTTATTTTCACGATAAAGCTTACATTAAGAGATCTCAGAGAGTTTAGATAGTTCAAAGTCTTTAGTATTTGGTACCTATCATCAAGTATTCTGTTGATAAAATCCTCACAACAAAATGAAAGAAGAAAAGAAAGATAAAAGCAATAGCATGACCTAAAAATAAATTAAGAGCTATAAGCCGTCCGTTGATAAAGTCGAATCCTTAATGATAGGGGTCATTACGAAAATTGAGCAGATTCCGACCGAATTCCGCGTAATTTCGTTTCAAATTATTTAAACGACTATCGCGTGCGCAGTCAATTCCCCTCTTAGCTGCTGCAGATCACCGCATCACGCGATTACACTTCAAAATTACTTATATTAAATTGTTGCGAATTTAAAAACGATGAAAGCATCTTATATCGCACATAATAAATTCCTTAAGTAGTATAAGTATCAGCTTATCGTGAAATCAGGTGATAGCTTCTGAGATGCGTGGCTCCGACTCGAGCTTCCTCGGCTACTTGACCCCAATCCCCGACAACGCTCGCTACACTTTACACTGAGTCGACCTGTTTCACACCATCACGTCATACAGAACTACTGAATAAAATGGTGAATACTATATGTTCGCCGTGTAATATCGCTGTGGATATTCAACGCGAAAAAATTTACATGAGCATTACCGATGATGATCACTTCAGTGTTCCCGCTGCTCGTTTATCCTCATTCACTTTTATAAAAAACTCATAGAAAAGCATATAATAGTTTATTACACGATATTTCCAAACCGTCACAACTTAAGGTCCTTCAAGAAACGAGCATATCTCTTTCTTAATGGCCGGCAACACATCTGGAATTCCTCTGCAGATGTCGATGGGCCTCGATGAACATTTGGGTGTTCCCATCGCTCTTTTGCCCCGTTTTCGTATAAAGAAAATGCT
The DNA here is from genome assembly GCA_003118335.3 of Papilio memnon. Taxonomy (NCBI): domain Eukaryota; kingdom Metazoa; phylum Arthropoda; class Insecta; order Lepidoptera; family Papilionidae; genus Papilio; species Papilio memnon. Next base: position 1,207,373 of record LD700007.1, on the reverse strand, counting down.
GGCAAAGCTACTTTGGCAAACCTTTTATTTTTTAACAGCAGTTAATGTTACGAGACGGTGTAACAGGAGGCCATGTAACAGTAACAGTGCTCCACATGGCAGTCGGCCACGTGACACAATCAGCGGTGCGAGCCCGTCCGGAAGTAACGAGCCCTTCCTGTCTATTATGCGCGCTTTGGAGTTTGTTTGATTGCATCATACGGCCATTTGACTTGTTTGTTGTATGTACAAATAAACCTTTAGGGTCCGATGAGGACTATAAAATAAAACAAAAACTCGTTTAAGTCTTAATTCGATAATGGCCAATGTGGTGAACTGTTTTTTTTTTCATTCATATCATCACATATCCAAATATACGACTACTAAAAAAATCTTAATGTAGACTTCTACGTATATTATAATACTATTTTATTTAAGGTGGTCGTAACCTATGTTGTCTAAATTCATTTCATTACCATGAATCTTATTATATCATATAGTTGAGTAAAGATCTGACTAACTGCAGCTGGGTGGGAGTTCAAGTCCGTTGTGAATTGTGTCATTGCCGTGTTTTACTGCATTACGTTTACTGCCAACTATACTGTTCCGGTGCTAGGTTACAAATAAAATATGGACAAGATCTTGAAACTATAACATGAAGTGATCCAAAATGTTTTACAATCGTTTTCACTTCTCGTCTTAGTTTCTTTTGCTTCTCGAGCTTGAAGATCAAACAATTACGTTTCAATAAATCACATTCAAAAGTTTGAATCTACGAGTATACTTTTATACTAATATTATAAAGAGGAAAGATTTGTATCTTCAAATTTATTGAAATAACTCAAAAAATACTGGGCCGATTTAAAAAATTCTTTCATTATTAAAAAGCTGCGTTATCAGTAAGTAACATAGTTTATATTTTTTAATTTCACGTGGGCGAAGTCGCTACCAACAGCTAGTGAATATAAATTGAGAACAATGTTTAAGAATACTGAAAATTATTTCCTTTCAAATATTTTAAACGCTTGAGATATCAAACGGTAGATAAAAGGAATGCCTTACGTGTGATACAACTAATTAGCAAAATGACAAACGTACAGAAATTTGGTACACGCAAACCTCAAACGAGGTCGTTGTTCCTACTGAGAGACATAAATTACTGAAATGCCGACCGGGCATGTCAATACTCCAGCTATTTGCCCTAGCGTGGATAACACAATGGGAAATCCACTTTAACTCACTCGAACAAAGTTTACTATCCCTTAAAGTTACAACAGCTCTACAGCCTACAACTTTAACATTATTACAATAAAGTTTCATCTCGGTCTAAAACGACTTTTGAAGACTACATCTGAAATGCTACGGTTCCTAGAATTTTCAAACTTGGCTGGATTTAATTATTTTAAGATACCTAATGGGATTCTTCATTCTTTCATTATTATCTAACAAGCTCTCGCCCGCGACTACGTCCGTGTCAAGTTAAAGAAAACATAAATAGTAGCCTATGTGTTTTTCCAGACTATCCTCTACATGTATGCAAAATTACATCGAAATCCATTCATCAGTTTAGGCTGCAAACTCTAACAAACTTCCATCCATCTAAACTTTCGCATTTACAATGTTAGTAAGATTGGCGTTATCCCACTCTATGTGGGGACGCATCAAGTTTGTATTCGTAATCAAATCATTACTGTCTTCATAATAGAATCACTTGTCTTTTCCCCTAATTGTAATGTTTATTCCCAGGTCAAGAGTACAACTTCAACAAGCTGACATACGAAGAAGTGAACTCATTAGGTCAAACATACGATTACGATTCTATAATGCATTACGCGAGAAACACATTCAGTAAAGGCACGTACTTGGATACTATACTGCCGCTCGAAGTCCACGGCAAGAAGAGACCGGAGATCGGGCAAAGAGTAAGGCTCAGTGTCAGCGATATCGCTCAAACTAACTTATTGTACAAGTGTGCAAGTGAGTATTTGATACTTGATAGCTTTAAATTCATATAAATTACAGACAACTGAAACGACATCTATACTAATATAATAAAGCGTAAACACACACTTCTTTGTTGCCTAAGATGTCAGCAATCACAGCATATTTTTGAATATTTTTTTTAAATAAAAAGCCCTACACTTACGTCATGCTTTAGGCTATATATTTTTACGCTATTAAACTTAGGGGGTAAATATTTTGGATTACAACCCTAATGTGGGAAAGAGGTCATAAGTTGCTGTCAATGTCAAAGACCTTAGTTGTCATTTGTGCATTTGAAGTTTGACATTTGTCAAATGTAAACAATAAAATAAAGTTTTTATAATTTCACGCGCATGAAGCCGCACGCGAACAGCTAGTTTAAATATAATAGCGTCATACATTTAAGAATACTATTCATTCTAACTTATTATTATAAGACCATGCTTACTGTTGTGCGGTTGTCGATTGTTTCGCAGCCAATTCAACTGTTTAGTTGCACAACTAAAATCGAGTAGTGTGCGCACATTCATATAAGCAATCAAAGCGGGACTAAACAGTTATGCGATAGTTACGTTAAAGGTGTGCGCGCGCTCTATAACTGCAAATTTTATTAAAATGTTGATATCCGTCCGAGAGTAATTGGCACAAGAGACGTATTTCAGAATCGTTTTATTATTCGGCCGATATCGAAGTACACAGAGAGGATCTAACTGTTCCCTATTTTTGTCTATGTCTAGAATGTGGTAAGACGTTCCTGGGAAATTCGGGTTGGTTCAGCTCGCCGGGCTGGGGCGCGGAGGCTGGCCCCGCTAGCACTGACCGCTGTGAGTGGAGGATCGTCGCCACGCACGGGGAGAGGGTCGTGCTCAATATTACTGGTAAGTTACCGTTAAATTGCAAACATAGTCCATCTGAAATCTCACCACGATTCACATGTATCGATTTTTTTAATTTATAATAAAAAACTGAAATATATGCATACATTTACTTTTACTTAACTAAAAGAAATTACGTTTTAATTACCTCGTAAAATTACCATCCGTGACGAAATTACCCGCTGTGGACAGGGGTCCTGAAATTTCACCCAGTGTAAACAGAGCTTAAAGATTTCTCTGTTAAAAGAGCAGCGTCACTACAGAGTGTTTGCTGAGGGCGACCCAATTCCAAGAGAAACTCGGCAAGTCCTGATTAGGGGTCCACACTAATTTCACTGATGTGCCCTAATGTTGGTCCGGCCTTTTATCACGATCTGCCCTTATGAATAATTTAGAAGTTTTGTACTAATATGTTTAATTTAATTAACGTTTTAGGGTTACTTCATAAAGGTACTTACATTAAGGCTAGATTAATACATATACATAAATTTAAATAATATTTTAAAACAATTACTTCAATTAGTTTTAGTGTCCATAATTATAGTAGAATATTCTAGCGCACATGTAAATAAAAAAAAACTAAAAATAAATCGTTTAAACTTATACAATTGTTAAAATATTCATGATATAAAACACGAGCGACGTTTGTAACCTAAACGCCTGTGGCCCTTCTCACAGCAATGACATTGTTACATCGTTCAAACAATATATTTGGACAGGGGCCGTTTAAGTGAAATGGTCCGCGATCATCCTTGACAAATGGTTCCGCTGGTTAATATGTACTGTAGGCCCAATTGTTCTCAGACAACGTATTGTTTGATGGACAGTGAAGTATTGTTCCGGTGTCTGAACTGGTCGCACGTAATAAATGGACGGAAACATTCCAATTTTTATATAAGGTGTATGACCTTAGCAAATTGCCTAAAATATGTATAATTGGAATTATAATCTTGTATTAATCTTTATTGTAGAAAGTCTAGTCTATGGTACTTTAGTATTTTAGTTTCTTGCATGATTTTTTGAACTTACTAATACAGTTCTCTAACAATTAGCACATTTAATGCCACGAATGTCACGTATTTATTTTAGTTAAATCGGACATATCCAATTCCCGAAAGTGTTATTTTGCGAGCAATTTCAATGGCGCAATATTTGCAATTCAATTTGTCAAATTAAATTGTGCACATTAATTGTACGAGACCGCACTAACCTTTCAACAATGTTTACAATCGAAATCAATTGGAATTCCTATGTAGTGACATTTTACATTTCGTTATTAAATAATAGTGGTAATAAATATTCATTTGTTTAACTATTATTGCGATTTGGTAATCAGTTAATATTACTAAAACTACTGTTCATATATCTATTCAAACTGAGAACATTTTTGAAATGCCAATAGCCTAATGGTAAGATACGGATCCTTTCGAATTGTCACGGGTTCTAAACCTGACTAGGTTCGATTATTTGAGCTATCTAGCATAAGTTT
>LD700007.1:1187960-1202794 GCA_003118335.3 Papilio memnon | reverse complement strand
CGGGCTCTACCACTGTCAATTATCCTTTTAAGGAACAATTTCTCATTTTTCACCTATCAGTATAACAATTGTTTCGCTCTTATATTATTCTCTATCTCTATAACTCACAACTACAAGTTACAGTAATTACGACCGACTAACGTCAGTCACTAATTTCTACTGCACTTGCAACATTGATCGCTCTATGTTCCTGCAAATGGTACTCACAAAGATTTATGTACCAATAAACTTTTGGTCTAACATCAAACAAACGACCTGGAAGTGAATAAATTACTATACACATATTCAATTGTTATACAACTATGGAATACTCGTATATAAATTAAGAAATATCAACCGTTTTTATTTACTACTAGCTGTTACTCGTGACTTCGTCCACGTGAAATTAAGAAATATAGCCTCAGCAATAACGTAGCTTTTTAATGGTATAAGAACTTTTAAAATCTGCCCAGTAGTTTTTGAGTTATTTCAATACACAAAAAAAATTAAATCTTTCTTTATAATGTTAGTATAGATCTGTCGCCCGCGACTTCGTCCGGTCGCATTTTAAAAACAATTAACAGTCTATGTGTTCTTCCAGTCTACAAAGATCGAGATCCGTTCAGCTGTTTAGGCGGTAAACTCTAACAAAGATAAATTCATCCATACATCTAAATTTATGATCAAGATGTTCTTATCAAGTGATATATAAAATATGCAGTATTTTAAGAACCAGTAAAACCCAAATTATATAATACTAGCTGTTGCTCGCGACTTCGCCCACGTTAAATTAAAAAATATAGCCTATGTTACTCACAAATAAATTATCTTTCTGACGGTGAAAGAATTTTTAAAATCGGCCCAGTAGTTTTTGAGTTATTTCAATACATACAAAAATACAAAATCTTTCCTCTTTGTAATATTAGTATAGATGTAATGCAAAAACAAAATCACTCATGTGTCGCAACGGTTTGTTTACCATATGTCTAAGCTTGGTTCATGACGTTTTGGATATGTCAAAATTGACCAGCTCTTACTGCTAGAGCCATCTACTGACAAACAGCGAGAACTTAGTTGTGCACCTAATATATCGAAATAAGACAATTTATCAATTGAATTCGATGTTATTATACTTCAATCAACATTTTCCAATTTTTTTTCACAGTAGGATAAGGAGGAAGATGATGATTTGATTTCTCAATAGTATATTTTATAACTTTAACTCAAATACCAAATAACATTCCCAAGTTATTTAAATAAAATCCTTCAACATTAAAGTACATTTCCATTAAACCAACTTGAAACAATAAAGCCAACCGGAGAGCATTGTTAGAGCTCTTGATTAAACACGATAACGAATGACTAATGAATAAAAGTTATTCTAAAAGGTATTCTCTCGTAACCAGTATTTTGATCGCGGAATTACGAAGGTAGTTAAATAAACTTAGAACTTATAAGTACTTTAAAATATTTAAAAATCGTTCACTTTGATATAATTTATTTAATTATAAGCCATTTGAGCGTCGGTGGCTTAGGGGTTTGAGCACTTGTACAAGTCCTGGGTTCGAATCCTGCCATGTACCAATCTGATTTTCAATTTTCGAATTGCAAATGTACATAATTTACCCGACGTTCTTACGATGAAGGAAAACATCGTGATGAAACCTGCACATATCGGTGAAGAAATTCAAAGATATGTGTGAAGTCAACCAACTCGCAGTGTGCCAGCGTGGTTGACTATAGCCTAGTCACCCCTAAAATAGGCGCCGAGCCCCTCAGTGGGGACATATAGTGAGCTGGTTATGATGATATACCATTTAGAAATCAAATAAAAGATTATTAGTAAGCGAGTTTTGTATTACACTAAAAATAGAAATTAATAAAAATTATGCAGGTCACATCTTTCGTTCTACGCAATGCCTACGTAACTCGTAGATGTGCTACGCGTCACTCATTGTGTTAAATGAATCGCATCACGTTATAAATTTAATTTATACCTCGTATCTGTGAATGAAAACTTAATTAATTGTGACAACACGTCGACTTGCGAAACCGATTCCGTTTCACAACATTAAAGCAGACAATTTATCTGTCTTATTTGAATAATATAACCGAGTTGTTAAGAGGATTGTAAATATTAATTGCAATTTCAAAATTGTTTCATAATTTGTCTAGACAGTAATTTGAATTACGGTTTAACAAAGAATACAAAACCTACCCAGAGGGTGTTTTAATCATTATCTTTATTACATTCCTTTCTAATGCGTGAGGAATTAGTACCATATTTTTCCGCAACATGGCGAATGTTTTTACATTCCTGATGAATCTATATTATCTTAGCTACTCTCATATCATTATTTAATATATTTTACGTGATTAAAAATAAAATAAAACGTGTTATATAAAAATAGTGTACCACCAGCTACGGAATCCAATGACCCAAGCAACCAGTTGTCAGGGCTGCAGACAGGAACCTCCTCACTATCCGTGCGGTTTCTAAAATAACTGCCTTTTGAACTGGATCCTTAATCCAATCTTAGCTATATTGTTGGCTCCTAATTCAACCATTAAAAGTGTTTGTACAGTGACTTCAAAAAAAGTAATCACAAGTATAGCCATTTGCAAACAAACGATATACATACATAAAACATCCATTGATATTATAAATCATTCGAAATTGTAAAGCGAAAGAAGTCGTGATTTGATTAATGATTCTTGAATCATTGGGCGTGTTCGAGGACTCTAAATAACGACCTGTCACAAGAATTGAACACGTAATTAATCGTTACAATTCAACATCTCGCTAAACCGAAGCGAAACAAAAGCATAATCTTCAATGATATCAGAAACCAGTGTTGCCAAACCCTTTGTGTGTATAATAAAATAAAAATGTTATCTTAATATAACTAATGGTAAAATAATTCATTCAAATAGTTACTTAATCTTACAGTTTTAATAAAGCTACAATGTTAATTACAATATTTTAAATTCTCTATTCGATTATCTTTATCGGTCATCACCAGCTCACTATACGTCCCCACTGAGGGACTCGCAGCTTTAGGGTGACTATAGTCAACCACGCTGGCCCACTGCGGGTTGGTTGACTTCACACATATCTTTGAATTTCTTCTCCGATATTTGCAGGTTGCATCACGATATTTTCCTTCACCGTAAGAACGTCGGGTAAATTATGTATATATGAAATTCGAAAAATCGAAAAACCACATTAGTACATGGCGGGATTCGAACCCAAAACCTGTAGATGTACAAGTCAAGTGGTTAAACCCCTGAGCTACCGACGCTGTCTAAAAGATATCTAGGAAGAAATCACTTTTAACTGAGCTTTGCACCATTAGTTCACGATAAGCGTTGGTGAAAATCTGTCCATTATAATGAGACCTCCCTGTCCTGACCTGTTCTCTTTGTAATGCCTTTTAGCACCGAAATCACTGAGTAAGCGGACAGATCATTGTACAATTGGAGTTTAAATAAAACTTCAAAATATTCAACTACTTGTATCTTTATTACTTCTAGTAGAATTAATTGGTGACTTTTACATTTTTTTTTCTAAATATAGAAATAAAATATATAAGTAGAGTTGCAGTTAGTTTTAATTAAACTTAAGTAAATAGATAAATTAACGGAACTGATTGATTACACATTGGATGTCTAGCGATATAAAATATAGCTAAAAGCCGTTACAATTATCAGCACATTGTTCGCTAGCGCTGTACGGGAGCTGAAAGCAATAACTTTGTGCTCGAATTCGCGATATTAGTGGGCATCGGTTCCCCGTCGGGCGCGGCCAGTGTAATTAGATCCTTTGTGTTGACCGATAGCCTTTGTGATGCGTGTATTTGTTCAGGCGGCCGGCATGGTAGAGAGGTCATTGTACACTTGCGGTCCGAAAGCGTAGTCGTAAATATTCGCCGGTGACTGCGCCCCGTCCAGGGCGAGTGCGGTTGTTTAACTTTAACGCTATTAATCAGAGGCAACCCGCAACGATACTAATTTATTGAATTAATTTGTTAAATCTTCCTTTACTTATTTGTTTTATTTTTATTATTGTCACTTGTTTTCTCTACACTAAGGTCTACCTTAAGTAAACCACTTTAAGCGTGGCAATGTTCAACAAAATTGCTCGATTTGCGTTGAAGATTTCACACGTTCAACATTGCTTAGTTCTAATCCTTCATAACAGAAATAGTACTTAAATCATATAACATTTAAACTATAATTGAGTCCTCTAAAACCTTTATGTTCATAAAAAATAATGAACGTAAAATATTCTTTTAGAATTGTAATAGGTACGCATTGCGGATTTCATGCTAAAAGAATCAAAGCATAATTGATTTCAGTTAAAATATTACTATAAATATAGTATAAAGAACTCGAGATAATATGCTTATCTACTTTTAAAAGTTTAAATTGTACTATTGAGAAGATCGGATGTTTTTTTTTAAAACGTTTCGAATGTACTTTATCTTTTCTTGTAAGAAATATTTTATTATTCATTGTTACGATGAAATGAAGGCGATAAAACCCATTTCATCAGTTTTTTCAGCAACTAAAAATTATTTAAATATAACCATAACATCCTAGAAATCGACATCCACAAGTCCGACGGTTGCCGTTCCGAATGGGTTGAGGTACGCGACGGGTATCTACCGAACGCGCCTGTGCTCGGTCGTATCTGCGGCGCTGGTAAGGGCCCTATGATGAGGTCTACAGGTTCCCGTCTCACTGTGGTATACCAGCCGGGACTTAGACCTAAACCCCATAGAGGATTCAGAGCTCATTATGAAGGTAAGTGTGGAGTAATCGGCATTTTAGTTGACACGTCGGGAATAGAATACGAAGTGTGTTCGACGTGCCAACTCCGATCTCATTCGGTCGATCGTTAATTGTTCAATCAATCATTCGATAGTAGATTTGTTTGTTTGTAGTATACTTTTAGTACAATAAAATTTAAATCAGTATGTTGTTTTACGATAATCCTTACTTAAACACACTCAGAATAAATTTTTCATACATTAGGGATTAGAGGAATTTCTTCACAAAGTCTTCACGTATTTAAGTAAGATTGTATAATACTTGAATTTTTTAAAGTTATTTTCATTCCTAAAGTGCCTTTTAGGTACATTTTATAAATGTAATTATCCCAACTTACTTCACCCTAAATTGAATCATGCTTCTGTAATTTAATACATCGACCTACGAATCAATCAACAAAAAACTCGATTATCATGAGTTATTCCCCTCGGCCTAAAGATTGGGGAAAACGTGATCAAATATTACAAAATATCGGATAAATGAGATTTATCTCTGTATACTTCAGTATCTTGCAACATTAATGTTTTCGTGCCGTCATATTTTTCGTTTTAATGCCTTCGGAACCTTTCATTTCCATATCAAAATTCTATTTGATTTTATCGAGAAAATAAAAAGAGCCGTTTTGGCATTAACGTTTGCATAGATTAATTATGTAACATTATTTTTATCATATCATATCTATGCTGTACTTTATTTTATTAATATTATACCTTCTGTTCAAAAAATATTTTTAAAACACAAATATCCCATATTTATTTCTCCACAATAACCTCAAAATATTTTTCAGCGGTGTGCGGTGGTGATATTGAAGTAGATAATAATGGTCACTTGGAGTCCCCTAATTATCCTGACGATTATCAACCAAATAAACTCTGTGTATGGAGACTTTCTGTCCCTCAGGTTAGTAAAACTAGCGTTATATTCACAAAACATGCAGCAGCTGAAAGTGAACAAGATTACTGCAAACTTGACGTAAAATACTTTTGAATGATCGCATCTGTTCTATGTATTAAAAAAACATAACAAACTCCGTTATACTCACACTAAGTGTCTGTTAATACCATTGGTTAAGCTATTATTAATATTAGAAAACAATATATATTTCTGATGAATTATTTCCATGCAGTCCGATTCCAACATATCGGTAAGAATGATATAGTCATCTCTGAAAGCCAAACATCAAAGCGAATTTCATTACACTCATATGTTCTTTTCTAGTGATAGTCTCGTTACGTACTAAGATATCTTCATCAAAGTTTTATTACTAAGCTATTTAATCTGTTATTTATACTTTCACTCACATTACTGCTTTTTTCTCTTAGTATTGAAAGCATATCCAATCTGTCCATTTTAATATCATGATTAACAACATAAAAATGAAATTTACTCATATTTTCCTGTCACCCTTCTGTGGAATTGCTGCAACAAACTTCATTATAAATACATCAATCAAATCATCAATTCAATTCATCACAAATCATCATCAATTCAATATAAGCATAGTTTTTACTGAAAAGATTGTTCAGTTAAATTTGTCGGAACTGTCAGTTTAAGATTTGAAGTCATCATTTCTATATCATTACTTTCAACTTAATTTTCATTTATTTATTCATGCTTTATATTTCTGTTTGATCAGGATTATCAAGTGGCGTTGCGCTTCCACTCGTTCGAGGTTGAGAACCACGACACCTGTAACTACGACAAGGTCAAAGTTAGAGATGGAGATTCTATGGATAGTCCGCTCATCGGCATGTTCTGTGGACATAAGATACCTCCTGACATCAGGTAATAGTAAATACATTCTATTCATCTTTGATTTGTGCTCAGAAAACAAAAGAAATCGTTCAATAAAAGACTACGTTTTTTTTTCTTTCCTTAGATCTCTCGCCGTATCTCTCTTTCTTTGTCTTACACTCAGGGTCTTTAAGCGATCGCCCTTAATGTAGATTTTAGAGAAATCTATTTATATCGGAATATTTCCAGATCTACGTCAAACAAATTGCTGGTAATCTTTGAGTCGGACAGCTCCGTGCAGAAGGCAGGTTTCTCAGCGACGTTCATGAAGGAATTTGATGAGTGTGCGTCCATCGACCACGGCTGCAGCCACTCGTGTGTAAACACGCTGGGCGGCTACGAGTGTGCTTGTGATATAGGCTACGAATTGCATTCGGACGGCAAGAAATGCGAGAGTTAGTATACATATACCTTCTTATACACAGACCTTAAAGTTTAATTCAATCATATTTGTGATTTTGAATCATGTTTTTATGAAAACATGAACCCTCTCTTGAAGATAATAAGTTGGGCGTAGATAGATGGACTTTTATCATTTTAAGGTTATAAGCACCTTTGAACCTTTGCCTGCTCTTCAGGATATACAACGGATTCTAGGTAGGAACTGTAGCCTCCATTGATTTTTCCAGATGCGTGTGGTGGTGTTCTGTACGGTCCGAATGGGACTATAACGTCTCCATCGTTCCCCGACCTGTATCCACCGTCAAAGAACTGTCTGTGGGAGATAGTGGCGCCCTCGCAGCACCGCATCACGCTCAACTTCACGCACTTCGATCTCGAGGGCACCAACAATATGTATCATCAGGTAAACAATCGTATAACCATTCAAGAATATTTTAATAATTACAATCGTACTAATACATCAATATTATATTATAAATGCGAAGGTTTAGATGGATGGATGTTAGTGTTTGTAGCCTTAAAGACTGAACGGATCTGGATGAAATTTGGTATGGATGTACAATTTAGTCTGGAAGAACACGTAGGCTACTTGCTTTTGTTTTTTTTAATTGCACGCGGACTAAGTCGCGGGCAAAAGCCATCTTCCTTATAAAAATCAGTATGTTAATGATATTAGTATAGAGAATATATCGCAAACTCCGATCGATTTAATCATATCTTAAGCAGATTTCTCATAACACATCGTCAAGGCCACGATACTCCCTCAGTGACAATTTAATAACTCTGACTGTATGGAATATCAGGAATGTGAGTACGACAGCGTGACTGTGCACTCGCGGCTGGGGGACGAGGTGCTGCGCCGTCACGGCGCCTTCTGCGGCTCCGCGCTGCCGCCGCCCGTCACCTCCGACGGCAACGTGCTGCGCGTGCAGGTAAACTGGACTACTGACTAACTTTTCGTATTAAAATATCAAAGAGCATATGCCAATAATTGTAATGTGTTTATCTAATTACCTCTAGGAAAACATTGTGATGCTACCTCCACATATCGGCGAAGAAATTCAAAGATACGCGTGAAGTCAACTAACACGCACTGGGCCAGCATGGTTGATAAAGGCCTAGTCACCCCTTACATAGGGTAGGCTCCGAGCCCCTTAGTGGGGACATATAGTGAGCTGGTGATGACAATGCGTTTATCTACGTTACCTATGATGAGAATTTATATTTGTCAGTTTACATCGGACACATCCGTGCACCACTCCGGGTTCGCGGCGACGTATTACATGGACGTGGACGAGTGCGCGGAGAACAACGGCGGCTGCCAGCACGAGTGCCGCAACACGCTGGGCGGCTTCGAGTGCGCCTGCCACAGCGGCTTCGCGCTGCACCACAATCGCCGCGACTGCAAGGAGGGCGGCTGCAAGTACGACATCACGCTGCCCCACGGGACTATATTCAGGTACATATATACACCAGCTGTTGTTCGCGACTTCGTCTGCATGAAAATAATAATCTACCCTACATTACTCACTGATAACGTAACTTATTAATGGTAAAAGAGTTTTTCAAATCGGTCTTGTAGAGTTTGAGTTATTGTTATCATCATCAACTTGCCCTTATCCCTTACGGAGGGTCGGCACAGTATGTGCTGCTCTTCCATACATTTCTATCAGCCGTCATATCTAAATCCACACCCTTTTTAAAAATATCCTCTTTCACACAATCCATTCATACTTTTCTCGGTCTTCCTCTTCCTTTGTAGGTCCTTTGAGTGATTGTAATACATACAAAAATTCAAATCTTTCCTCTTTATAATATTAGGATAGATATAGATATTCAACATTATCAAAACGTTCGTACTGCCGATTCGAGGTTAGCTGCGAGAACAAGCTCATGCAATTGAGCTTATAACCATGCCAATGTACTTTACGTAACCTTTTAAATCGTGTTGTGTCTCGTGCAAAGTTTCTCAGAAACAAAGAGGTGTAGTATTCTAAATATTCTGTTTACAGTCCAAATTATCCTGACACGTATCCATCAAGGAAAGATTGCGTTTGGCAGTTCTCTACCACGCCTGGTCACCGCATCAAACTCATCTTCAATGTATTCGAATTGGAATCACATCAGGTAACTTTCATTAAATAAAATCATACAGCAATATTAACAGTATTTTTGAAACGATTTTTTTTATTTGTTAGGAATGTACATACGACCACGTGTCTATCTACGACGGAGCATCCGCGGACGAGAAGACTCTAGGTCGTTTCTGTGGCGCGAAGCTTCCGCACCCTGTCGTCGCCTCGCAAAACCAGATGTACGTCGTCTTCAAGTCCGACGCATCCGTGCAGAGGAAAGGATTCCTTGCTACGTACTCTACTGGTACTGTTGTCCTAAGTATCGTCACAAATTGTAGTCGTGCGCACACCTTCGACTAAACTATCGCACAATTGCGCTTTGATTCCTATGGGCTTATGGAGGTGCGCACACTACTTCTTTTAGTTGTGCAACTAAACAATTTAATTGGCTGCGAAACAATCAATAATCACACAATAATAGTGCGATAGTATTGTCAAAGATGTGCTCCCGCTCGTATAAATTATGTTTTTCTTACTTTTTTTTTTCCAGCTTGCGGCGGCTATTTATCAGCTACAGAGACGGTAAAGCATCTGTACTCACATGCACGATATGGACACGACTCATACGAGTCGCGGGCAAACTGTGACTGGAGCATTGTGGCGCCAATGGGCCATTTCGTGAAACTAACCTTTTTGACATTCGAGCTGGAGCCAGAAGTCAACTGCGGGTATGACTTTGTGCAAGTTTATGGCGGGCTAGAGGGCAGCGCGGGCGACTACGGCAGCTTCTGTGGGACTAAGGTATAGAACATTCAGTCAATTAACGATTCATATATTATTTAGTTAGGAATGTAATTGCTCATTGCTATATTTTTTCTTTAAATTGATATTTTTTTTTCTTCCAGACTCCACCAGAGATAGTGTCAACAACGGAAGCATTACTAGTAAAATTCCGAACAGACGATTCGATAGTCTTCAAAGGTTTTTCGGCGTCTTATCAAGCGGTCAAACCGGAGTTGTGGAGCGAAGAGGACAGTTCTGAAGGTGGAGAAATAGAAGAGGAAGATGAGCGTATGCCTCCTTTGGTGGTAGGCAGGCGAGGCATGCGAGCTCCTTTGCCGAGGTTCGTGAGGCGGCCCACGTGACGGTGGCCGATCAAAAGACATCCGAGACATCGGCGGCTACATCGCAACAGCAATCGACTTAAATCGGAAAACGGCGCAATGTAATGGATTCTTTTGACAAATAATGATGTTGCCATAATAAAAAAAATCAAAGCCGCCGAATATTCTGACATTGCAAAGTTTTTGTGATCAGGAGATGGAAAACATCCTGAGATTATTTATGGTTTATACGACATTCCGAATTTTTTTTTTAATAATCAAATGCTGAAAAATTGCAAGTATTTCCCTTAGTAGGGAAACTTTTGAATTGGTTTCTTTGACTGATTGAAAATGTAAATAAATTATTTTTTAGGAAAACTTAGGTGTAATACTTAATTCTGATAGCGGTTACCAAAAATACTCAGTCATTTAGGTCATAATAAGGTTTATTACGTGCCATATCTAGACCTGTAAAAACCAAAGAATCTTTTTCCGTTACATTTATGTGCCATAAACCATTTCTATTTTACTTAAGCCCAATAGATTTTACATATATTATCCTGTGTACTTATTCGATATGATTAACGTTTTCTACTATAAGAGTGCAATGCCGTAATTCGTTTTTTTTTTTATATTTAATGGAATTTATATCGTAAGTGTGTTAAGAGCTATAAAGCTATAGAATGTAATAACATGACAATACATAATTAAATTATAACTTTTTAAATGCTAGGGGTTAAAACTCATATCACAATATTATGTTTGTGGTTGCGTTAAGTAGGCGATTAACAGTTTTACATGTAACTGATAAGTGAATAACATCTTTTAACTGCCAAATAAAATACTTTTACATTTCAGCCTGTTATTTATGTAATAGACTAATCCAAATAATAACTATTGTAAAATTAAATTAAAACGACCATGTAATAATACTTTTAGTACAGTTAGTGGTTTTATTCAGATATCGTAGTAACGTTCTTAAAACATAGAATCGAGCTACTAATTAAAATTGGTATCAATTCTAAGTACCGTTTTGTAAAATGTTTAGATAGTTACGATTATTGTGCCAAAACTTGATACTTACTTAGATATAGTTTATTTAAGTTAGTGTTTTATAATGTAGAACTTATTTATAACTATGTAGAAAGGTTACATAATATTATTTTTATTAAATCTGAAAAAAAGCGCATTTTTTCATTAAAAATAACCTATTTGAGTACAGTCTGGTTTAACTACGATGACGACCCTAATTTTAAAGATAATGAGGCGGGCAAAAACGTATTTTCTTACACGTGTCTTGGCAATCACGGTTTGACTGGACTTAATTTTAATTTATATAGTACTAGCATTCTGTCTCTGTTCTGTCAGACTTTGTCTGCGTGGAATTAAAAAAAAAAACAAAATACATAAATAAAACAGTGGTAGAGCCCACTTTAACACCTTTGCACGAATGGGTCGGCTCGCCCGGTGCAATACCACGATCACATAGAAGACAGGCGTGAAGTGGGAGGAACTCCTCTTTGCATCTGATGAGTGTGGTGTCGGAGTCCTGGTTTTTGTCTCTTTTCCTTTGGATGTGAAGGGAAAGAGGATTTGACGGCGGAGGAGACGCATAGGAAAGGTAAATATTCTGTTTATGTCCGTCTCTTCTTCCGTCGTTTAAGGATAGGCGACGCATCTGCAATTGCGGATGTCTATGCGCAGCGGTTGCTTCGCCATTTCGGCGGATTCAGGTGGCCACTTGCTCGTTTGCCCCCTTATGATATACAAAAAAGCCTATGTGTTGTTTTTCCAGACTATCCTCTACGTCTACCCCAAATTTAATCGAAATCCGTTCAGCCGTTTAGGTTACAAACTCTAACAAACATCCATCCATTAATCTAAACTTTAGCATTTATAATATTAGTAAGAAGTAAAGATATGTCAATGACTTAGTACTTTATTGATGACATGGTAACATTGATCAATAAGTGTCAAACAGTTCAAATTGAAACTTGAAATGAAACTGTTAATCTGTCAGTGTCACGATTTTATAAACTCCATTTGTGTCACGTCGAAAAAGTTCATACGTAATGTTATTTATTTATGTGATTTCCTTTTTGTTGCAAACTTTCTGACGAATAGCCACATTCTTGAAATCTAATAGTGATAAATCAATTTCACTTCACACAAATGGCTGCTATAGCTTTAAAGATTAAAAATAAGGATGGACAGCATGTTTTAAAAGATTTGACCTCTGAAAGTACAGTGGGCGAATTGAAAATATTTCTTTCTAGTTTATCGGACGTTGGTATAGAAAGAATTCACGTGTTATTTGGTTATCCACCGAAGCCTCTCGACATTAGCAATGACAACAAAAAGTTAAAAGAAATTGGTTTAAAGACTGGTGAAACTTTAATATTGGAAGAAAAACAAGCTCAAGAAAATGCGCAGAAAAATGAACCGCAGAAGCCTGTAGAGAACGGTGTAGTATCTCATGAGACTATAGGTTCGTGTAGACCCGGAATTCTAATGAAAAAAGTAGTCCCTCCAGATAACTCTTGTTTATTTACTAGTATAGGTAAGTCATTAAAAATATGTTTTTACTATGGTTACAAAATCTTAGAGGGAAAATATTAGAATGTGACTACAAGTTGGCAATAAAATTCAAAGATGTGTGCAGTCAACACGCATTGGGCAAGCATGGTTGCTAAGGTCTAGTGGGACTTGAACCCTTAGTGGAGACGTAAATGAGCTGACAATACAAAATACAGAAGTTTAACACTATCTAGTGTACATATGATAATTTAATAATCATTCTCGAAACCAGAAAATCAATAAAAAAATATTTTTTTACCTGATACTTATGGACTTACAGGTTTTGTACTAAATGGTAATGTGGATACTAGTGTCCATAGTTTAATGCGACAGATTATAGCAATGGAAGTGGCGAGCGATCGTGAGACTTACAATGAAGGAGTGCTCGGCCAGCCTAATGCGGATTATTGTGCCTGGATTCAGCAACCAAGTTCCTGGGGTGGTGCTATTGAGGTATACAATACATTTGTTATCAAAAATTTTCCATTCCACTAAGTTATTGCAGGTTAACATAAATAGTAATAAACCCCTTTGCTATGACTTGAGTTAACTTGAGTAAAAAATAGTGAATTTTAAAGGTAAATACAAATTAAGTTTTGTTATTAAAGTATGCAAGTTGCTAAGAATTCCTGCAATGGTTTTATATAAGTTTGTTATTTAACATTAGTTATGCAATTGAACCAAGAGAGTTGAATATAAAAGTTGAGTCAATTATTTTTTTACTATGAAAAGTAAGTAAAAATATAACATTATTTTAAAGGTTTCAAATATCTTTAGGGTATAAAAATTGTTCTATTATAGTTGCCGCATATTACAATTTTAATTAAGCGGGTTGTAAATGTTTCCCTTAGAATAATCATAGATATTATTGCCTTTTTTTTCAGGTGGCTATATTATCTCGTTTCTATGGTATTGAAATGGCGGTTGTGGATACATTAAATGCAATTATTAATAGGTTCGGTGAGGATAAGAATTATGGTCAGAGAGTTTTTCTGTTGTTTGATGGAGTACACTATGACCCTCTGTATTTGGAGCAGTCTGATGTAAGTTTGAGAGTAAAAAGGTATAGAGTTAAAATAAAATATTGCTGATTATTTCGAGTACTTACCATAAATGTGTAATAACTGCTGGTCTTGGGTTCGAATCCCGTTCTGTACCAATATGATGTTCGAATTTCAATTTACCCAACGATCTTACGGTGAAGGAAAATGTTGATGTTGCACATATCGGCGAAGAAATTCCATGATATGTGTGTAGTCAACCCGCTGCAGACCAGAGGTTGACTATGACCTAGTCACCTGTAACTTAGGGTAGATTCCTCATTAGGAATGTATAGTGAACTAATAATTTTTTCAGGGTGGTCTCCAAACGATATTTCCTTCTGAGGACATGGAAATTTACAGAGAAGCTGAACAATTAGCACATGAGGCTAAATCCTCGCGTCAGTTCACTGACCTTAATAAATTCACGCTTAAATGCCTTGTCTGCAATAAGTTCCTCACGGGGCAGGCGGAGGCTCAACGCCACGCTAAAGAAACTAAACACACTAACTTTGGGGAATTCTAGCACCATATGGCTCAATGTAGATTATTCTTTTTATAACTGGCAACTCTAAATGTCACAAATTTGACAGTTAAAAATGAATTTTAACGGCTCCGACGTAGACTATCGTAAATATAATTTTGCGATTTACACCTTGTTTCGTTTTTAAATTGAGTACTAATTTTTGGAAAAAATTTAAATTGTTAGAAAGAACTGTAGATTTACACTCGACACTGGCCCAATCCGCTGAGGGGTACCTATAGGATAGGGAGCCATAAACGAGAAATAGATATATCTATCTATTTCTATCTATTTCTCGTAGTCGCTGTAAATTTTGATTGTCTATAATATGCTGTATATTTGATGAGTAATCGTATTAATGTATTGTAAATTTCGTTTGAAACATACGATATTTTACATAGGAGCCGTCTATTTGTTAATTACTGTTCTTATTGAATTTGTTATAACGTGCAAATATGAATTATGTTTAGCACATATCTCGAAATTGTAAATTAATATATGAAATAAA
>LD700007.1:1173791-1185347 GCA_003118335.3 Papilio memnon | reverse complement strand
ACATAAAACTTTAGTTGCACGATAATAAAAAAGATTTAATAAAATATTTTTTCATTATATTGAATGCGATTTTTAAAATTATTTGATAGTTTAATAAAAAATCGTTTAAATTCGATAAAGATAAAGGTTTGACAACAAATCCTGTTTCATCACTTCAGTTCTGGGGTTTCAAAATATACAAAACAAGTCCACTGGAGCCAATATTAGAAATGACAAATGAAATGGTGAAAGCGTACTATGGATGCGCCCAAACTATTGCCATTTTACGTGAGCAATAAACACGATTAAAATGGTTTACCCCATACCAAAGGATAAAATGTTTGTCATACCCTTATCGTGGCAATATTGCTATTTTAAAAATGTATGGAGCTAAATTAAAAATTAGGAAGTTTAAAATTATTTTATAGTCATCGTATATTTTTATTGGTATTAGTTACTATACAAATTGAACATTAGGGTCATAGTACTTAGTTTTTTTTTTATTTGGAAAGAATAAAAATTTTTTTTGGTATAAAGTTTGGATCTGCCACAAATAATTGTCAGATAACTTTAATTATATTTGAATCTGAGTAAAAAGCGTAAATTTTTTTTTTTACTAAACGCATTAGAAGCTTAGGTTATTAAAAAAAATTAATGGCGAGAAGCGTTTACAATATTTCTGTCTTCATTTGAAACAGTGTATTTTGTGTTTTTCGCTTATATTGCGAATCATCGCGTTTATTGCTCGTAAAACGCCTTAGTAAAACCTAAAAAAGCTGTTATACAAATATATTCAATCACTTTCTACCTACAAGCCTAAAATAATCTCGATTATAAAAAAAAAAATCGCAATTCTCCAATAGTTTTACAATTTTTGTGTAAAATATTTCTTATTTTGGACAATTTTTTAACAATAACATTGTCTTAAATAAGCAATATTGATAAAAATATTACTCGTTTTATAAGAAAAATAGGAGCAACTTTTCATATATTTTTTTTTAAATTTATGGACATTTTTTCAAATATATTAATTGTTATCTAATTTAATTTATCTATGCATATTTTAATTAGAATATTCCTTGTGCGTGAAAAGTTGCAACTATTCTAATGAGATATGAATAATTAAAATTTCGCGACTATGTCTTAATGGGGTGGGTAGAAGCAAATTTTTCAAACCCATTGTAAACGAAACTTAAAAAAAAAAGGATACTTGAAGATATCATTTTTTCTTATAATGTACTGAAGGCTTATGATTCAACCATACTATAAGTAGAAAAATCATATTAAAGAAAAAAAAATATAAATTGATTCACGATCTTCAAATATTTATAAAATTATCAACAATAGCTCTCGATTTATAGTAAAAAAAAAAACAAAAAAATCCCAAATTAAATTCGGGAATATTTTAGTCGTTCGAGTTTTTTTTTAAATCAGGATAAAAGATAATGCAACGAATTTAATTTCTATATGGCAGTAATAAAAAAAATAAATGCTACCTAAGCGAAATACAATATGGTTTCTATCGACGTCTTCGACATACAAAAATAATTATATGATTTTTTCAACTATTTTTTTTTATTTCGATTGAACCTATCTATATGTCGATTTTCCTGATAATGTAAAAGGCCCATTTTCGAAATAAGATTTTTTTTTTCTGAAAAAACAGTTAACTCACTTGAAATTATTTATTTATAGTACTAAAGTATTCGAGTAAATTAAAAATCGCTATAAGAAAATGGGCCTCTTACTAATTTTAATATGACATCAAAAAATCGCAAAAAAAATCAATATTGTAGTGTTAACTTAGCTATTACAAAGCGTATAAATTTAGAATATTAGGCTGCCTTTTAAGAAGTTTTTGAAAAAAACAAATTATAAAAAAAAATCTTCACTAAGTAGGCGTTCAATTATGTTAATTTGGCGATTATAATAATTGCTTAACTATTGTTTTTAGTATGAACAAAATTTCACTATTCAATTGATTTAATTAACATCAGAGGTCACTTATACTTCATACTTATTTTTAAAGGTCATGTCCTTTTTTCTACAGTTTATTGGACCTAGGTCCAAAATTCTGTGAACTAGGTCTAAGTCCAAAAGTTTTTAGACTTATTAACAAAGGTCTGTACACTATAGACCAGGTTCAAGTTCTGTAGACCTAGGTCCAAACACTGTAGACGTAGTAAGAAGTCTATAGACTTAAGACATAGGTCTAAGACTTATGGCATAGATTTAAAAACTTGTATACTTTTAGCCAGGCTTTCAGGTTTAGACTTTAGCTATAGACCTAGAGTTCTGTAGACTTTAGCCATATATCTAAGACTGTGGTCTTTAGCCTTAGGTCTGAAGGTCTGTAAACTTTAGCTCTAAGCGTTAAGACTAGACTTAGGTCTAAGACTACAATTTTGACCTAGGGCCAAAAGGTCTGTAGATTTTAGCCCTAGTCCAAGGTCTTTAGACTTTATTGGCCTAAATGTCTAGTGTTTAGCCCTAGATTTAAAGATCTGTAGACATATGTAGTGTGATGTATGTTTACTGCTGTGGCTTAGCGAACGAGAACCTGGGCAGGCAGATGCCGAACTTTGTCTCCAGTCCAGTGAGCACTGGCGTGGCGACCTGGTAGCCGCCGATGTGGTCCGCCTTCTTCTTTATCTCCTCTATCGGTGTTGCCACGTGTAACTCTGACCCTGTCGGGCGGCTGGGGAATGGACATTTTTTTTATTTTAGTACCAAAAATAAGGTAAATACACGATTACTATGTGATAAAAATATTTAAGTAGCCACTTGAGAGGAAAATTTTCTATTGTACCATTTTTGTTGTAAATCTTTAACCTTTTTACATAAAGGTGGATAATATATGTGACATGTATCTTATGTAACATCTATATTACGTAACTTACACTAACTTTCGCCCGTGACTCTCCGCGGGGAATTAAAAATAAAAACAAAAATGCCAATGTGTTCTTCCAGATCATGATCATCGGTGACTCTACATCTATGCCAAATCAAAAAACAATCACTATTAAAGTCTATGTTTAAATATTAAAATACTAGCGTTCGCCCGCGACTCCGTCCGCGTGGAATTAAAAAAACAAAACTGAGTAGCCTATGTGTTCTTCCAGACTAACCTCTACATCTATACCAAATTTCATCGAGATCCGTTCAGCAGTGTTAAAATAAATGTAAACTGTATCAAATGCAAATAATGAATAATAATCATAACTATTATACAAAACTACCAAAGCTACCAACAATAGTAGAAAATGGTAGAAATTCAAATATGTGACGCTTGTGGCAAGAACGCTTCCGGGCGACACTCACTCAACGACTCACCCAGCTACCGGCAACAAAAAACAAGCAAAGCCGGCAGACGGCCATCTGCCGTTAAATCCAAAGTTTTCGAGTATGTATTTGTTCCCCTTATACCAAATTAAGTGCAAATCAACATTATCAATAACAAGCAGTTTAGGCTACAAACTCTAACATCCATCCATCCATCAAAACTTTAACATTTGTGAGATTATAAGGAACAATTCTGTACTGGACACCGCGAATGTCCTTAACTGTACTTTGACATTGTAATATTTTAGTAATACTCACGAGCCGCCGAAGTCTACGTAGAACAAGCGCTGCAAGATCTCGTAGGTGACGAGCGTGACTCCGAACTGCGGCGACGAGCGGAACACACGCGCTGGAATTCAACAAATATATTTTATAACGAAACATAATAATTAAGGAGTATTTTATTCGATTGACAAAGGTAGTGGGGGCTACGACTAGTGTTGTTCTCCACGACTTACGCGTATGTATGTTTGTGGGTTTGGATTTGAACCGATTTTAGCTTGTTCCGTTTTCCTAACCAAATTAATCCAACATGTTAGGTTAGAAAGGTTTTTTATTGCTGTTTTGAAACTAGTCAAAGAGGTATATTTTTTTCCGTTTTGATGAACTAACTTTAAAATTAATTTAAATTTATTTTCTGATGTATACTGACCAACAGCTCCCTTCCAGAAGGCTCGCGCGCCTTCCTCGGCATATATCTTGCGAGCGGCATCGATGACACCGTTGTATGTAGTTTGTCCTGATCTGGCTACCACCTGTAAGCAATAATTTAATAATAAATGTGTGGTTTTATTTATTTAAAAGGAAAATAAAACGAGCCTCGGCCTTTGACATTATCGTTACCATGGCAACCTTACTTCCTTGATCTTGTCAGTTGTAAGAATTTGTTCGTTTCCCTCATTAAGTTTTTTTTTCAAACTCTCTACGTTTAATAGCGTGAAAATATAAAAGCGTGTCGTAAGTGTAGGGCTTTGTTATTAAAGAATTAATTATTAAAAAATATACTGTCATTGCAGACATTCTACGCCACGAAGTAGTGTGTGTTTACGCTTTATTATATTAGTATAGAAGTATAATATAGATAAACAACCATAAATTAGTTTTTTTTACAAAAATGCAACCAGTATCGTATAATTAATGTTATATTTTGAATAACCGTGCGTAGTGTAATGTAAGGTGGGCTGACCTGCAGGCGGGTCTTGATGACGTCGGCGGGGGTGACGAGCGAGGCGGCGGGGATGCCGGCGATGGCGCCCGCCGCCAGCAGCGTCAGCGGGTGGTTGTAGCCGTTCTCGTCCGCGAACCGCGTCTGGAACACACCGTAGACAACTTCTTAAACACCAGACATAGATATGGACCATAGACAAGTTTATAGGCACCATAGACAACTTAAATATTAGTGCCCGATTGAAATAGGTTTATCAGCAGAAACCGAAATAAACTTTTGGTTTTGTTTTGGCATATTTAAAAACATGCATATACGGGGTTATAATCTACGAAACTAAAGCATTGTAACTTGTTTTATTATTTTTTTTCCAAGATTTTCTACATATATGAAGTAATTCTGTTTTTCTGATTTGGTCGTAATCAAAATTAAGGCCTAAACTCGTGTTTGGGCCGAAAATATGCTGAAACTGAAAGTTCCGTTGATTGCTAATAAACATCATAAACAAGTTTATAAAAACCATAGACAAATTGACAAAGACCATAGATTGATAGAATTACCGATAAGCCTCCAACATAAGATTACAATTTATCTTTTGACAATGACTCTTGCAGAATTTTAACTATAAAAAATAAGACAATATTGAACTTAGTAAATAGGTTATCATACCTTAACATGTGCGTATGCGGGGAAGTATATAGCACTGAAGGGCACATCTCTGAGAAGACAGGCCTTCGCCCCCTTGTAGAGGCCGAACAGCCCCAGGTCCTTGACGACCGCCCAGGCCCGGACCTTGCCCCCGCCAGCTATCTCCCCAGCCACTTGCAGACGGATTTTCACTATCTCCAGGGGATTGGTGAACACCACCTGGGAACCTCCAGCCTGGGGAAAAAAGTATAAACTTTAGTGAGGAAAAAAATAGCCAGTAATATTCTCGTATGTATTAGATACGTTTTTTAGTTAGTTTAAATATATTATGTTAACGAAATACGTTTTTTTTTTCGATTATACATTATTAACTGTATAGACTAATTGAATTGTAAGGCACAAGACAAGTTTTTCCCATAATAGCAGCATCAATGGGAGGTAAAATTAAGAATATTCTAGACTTTTTAAGAATGAAGAAAGAATGGAATCGCAGAGTGAATATGATATTTGTTGTATTGACCTAAGTAACACTTACACAGCCGCCGGCGAGAATCTCAGCGTACAAATTGATGTTGCCATTCTTATCCATGAATTTGTCGCGTACAAAGTCGTTCATCTGCAAAATAGACAATTACTTTTAAAGATTGTACCTAATCTATCTATACTTATATACTAATATAATAAAGCGTAAACACACTCTTCTTTGTTGCCTAAGATGTCAGCAATTACAGCATATTTTTGAATAATTTTTTTTTTAATAAAAATCCCTACACTTACGTCACGCTTTAGGCTATATATTTTCACGCCATTAAACTTAGGGGGTAAATATTTTAGATAAAAACCCTAATGTGGGAAAGAGACCATAAGTTGCTTCCAACATCACGGAAGCAATGATTGCAATGCTTTGTCATTATGTCATGTCATTTTGACGTTTGCAATTGATAATTTGCCAAATGTAACAATGAAATAAAGTTTTTATAATTTCAAGCGGATGAAGACGCACGAGAACAGCTAGTAATATATAAAGAGGAAAGATTTGTATTTTATATTTTTTATATATTGAATTAATTAAAAAACTACTGGACTGAATTCAATTCCGTCACCATTAGAAACCTATCGCTGAGTAACATAAGGCTATATTTACAACAGCTAAGTAGTATTAGTACACAGTGAGTTTACAAACTGACAGTCAATTTGATGGCTTTCTCCGGCGCGACTCCTATGAGCTGCGGCACGAGGCCGCGGTAGAGACCGAACACTCCCTCATGCCGGATGACCTTCTTGAAGCAGTCCCAGGAGTTGCGGTACGCCACCTCGCCTATGAAGGAGCCTGTACGCTGGTTCTGCATGCGGGTCTTCACTAAATCTATAGGGTACACCGCTGACGCGCCCACGGCTGGAAAAATATTTTAAGCTGGCAAACTGATGTATGCGATTTATGATAGATGGCGCTGTTACAAAATGAAACCAAATACAAAGTAACGATCGGTATCGCTGATCAAAGTCAAAAATGTATGAAAGTGATAATAATTGTCAATAAGTCACGTGCTTGTCATGTCTTTTGACACATTTTGTACCTAATTAAAGGACACTTTGTCTAGAACAGAATTATCTTATACACAACTGATATTAATCAAAATTACAAGTTACGTTTAAGACTCGTCACGCGAATAAAGAGAGTAATTTAGTAAAGGCAATAATGAAACTTATACAGGTCAAGAATCTCAAGAAAAGGACGCATTTAGAGCCGAATAATGGTTAAAACTAGCATTCTAACTAGATATATAAGACCTTGGCTTTCAAATAAGTGGCTTAATCTATCAAAGAAACTAGAAATGGTTCCTATATAAAATAAGAAAAACGATGTTCTAATAACTCACCTCCAGCAATCGAGCCGAGAGTGAATCTGTAAGTGCTCTCTAAGATTTGTATGAGAATGCTTCTTTCTTCAGGGCTCTGTAACAAGGATAGGAGAATATTTACCTGCAACTGGACTGCCTGCGAGATGACTAAAATAGCGTGCAGGCTATAAACTATGGAAGTTACCACCGTTTTGTCTTTTAAACGGCGAATTAACAACTAACAAAATTAGGAATAAGGTCAATCAAGATTATCGTCAAATTAATAATGTAATTTTAATAAAAATCTATCTAGAACATTCGTCTTAAGTCCGAAATACTCGTGACATATCCTTTTCCTATAAGGCCGGTTACCCTATCAAATTTAAGTATAAGTTAAGTGAGTGCGAAGGAGCCAGCTGAAAACCAGCGCAGAGAAGGCTTAGTCCCTCCTGCATACGCTGAGCTGGATACCTTTTGCCGCGATTTTATATGTTTTCTTTACAATTAGTCTGTATATGTAATTTATTTTTTTGTGGCAATAAATATATATTCATTCATTCATTCATTCTTGTGATTTTTTGACACTACTTTTCGAATCACGTGATAAATGGATCATTACAATTAAAAACGATTATTAAAAATTAATTTATCTATACTTTAAATAGGAAATATTTGTATTTTTGTATGTAAATAACTCGAAAAGTACTGAGGCGGTTTAAAAAAAATCTTACACTAAATAGCTATGTTATCACTGAGTAACGTGGGGCTATATTTGAGAAACTTTTTATTGTCGCGCGGATGAAGACGCGAGCAACAGTTAGTTATCTAATTCTGAACAATACAGTGCTTCCATAGTTTATAACACTTACGTGTATATGTTTGGATTGAGCGACATTGTGGTTTTTAAATTGGATTGTCGTGTACTAAGATCTACTGAATGGAAGGTGGAAGTGGATAGAAATGGTGTCATGTGATATTTTTACATACATATATAGAGGGAATCAATTTTGAGTAAATCCAGCCGATTACAGTTTCCTATACGTATGTAAAATAACTTGAAACGTAGAGGTTAAAATAGGGGTGAAATTTTGTACATTTTTTACATGTAATTTTTGTACAAATAAGAGGAAAAATTAATATCTATTTCCTTTCGAAAAATATCGTCACTTTCAATAAAAGATTATTTCAAAACATTTTATCATAAAAATAGTAAAGGATAAAAGATTCGCAAAGCCTTTATAAATAAGATAATGTTACTATAATTCTTAAGATCAATCCTTCCTTTGCAGGAAAATCACCCATTTCTGCTATTTAAGCAATGTTTACAATGGTGTCTTATTAAATCAAAATGTCACCCCAATAAGAAAATACATAGAACCATCATAACCTGCACCTTGTACTCACCAAAAGGTTTCCCACAAAGTCTATAAATCGAAAAGGCTCTTTACACATATTTACCTCCTCCTTTTGCGCATTGAAAGAAAGAGAAAAAATACACAGCTTTGAGTTAGTGATGTTTCTGCAAAATTAACTAACATAGTCTAAGAGCTAAATTAGATTACAACGGGTGCACGGCTCCTGCTCTATTGGACGGTCGTCGTGTTAGAACGGGACAGGTTGATCTGTCGCTAGGTGTGAAAGAGACGGGTATAGCTTACCGAGACCGCTTTGATTTCTGCAACTCTACGTGTGACTTGCTTGAAGTACTGCTCTGGCGTTATTGAGTTAAGATCGTTGTATACAATACGCCTGAAAGGGACATAATAAAAAAACATTTGAAATCACATACTACCTTTAGATTTATATTACCTACTGAATGTCCTGAATAACTAGCACTAAGACGGAAGAACACTGGCTCCTTCAAGACGGGCCGCCTAGTGTAAGAACCAGGCGCTCGACCATTGTCTATACTAATATCATAGAGAGGAAAGATTTGTATTTTTGTATGTATTGAAATAACTCAAAAACTACTGGGTTGATTCAAAAATTCTTTCACCTTTAAAAAGCTATTTTATCACTGAGTAGCATAGGCTATACTTTATTTTTTTAATTACATCCGGACGAAGTCGCGAGCAACAGCTAGTCTTAAACAAAATTTTGTAACAACATATCATCATCATCATCACCAGCTCACTATACGTCCCCACCGAGGGACTCGGAGCCTACCCTAAGTTAGGGTGACTAGGCCATAGTCAACCACACCGGCCAAGTGCGGGTTGGTTGACTTCACACATATCTTTAAATTTCTTCGCCGATATGAATAAATCTTTTTAAATCGATTCATTACGTCTCATATTTGAAAATTTTTGTTCGTATTTTTAGTAAGTAATTGATCTTCCGCCATATTGTAATTTCAACTTGAAGCAACATTTTTAAACGATTTAAGAGTAAATAATCCTTAATGGTTAAAGATAATGGTCTTACAAAATTAATTAGCTTATCAAAATTAAACAAATCATACAAAAATATATATTTTTCGTTGAACATTCATTTACTTTCTATACTTTGTGAATAGTGTTTGGAGTACAATTTAAAATTGCTTAAATCAGTGAATAAATTCATTACAATCAAGTTATGAGTCTGGTAAGTTAAAGTTAATTCATTCACTTTAGGGAATCGAATTGAAGATCATTCAACGAATGGATAAACGAGGATTTATCTATATCTATATCTATACTAATATAATAAAGCGTAAACGCACACTTCTTTGTTGCCTAAGATGTCAGCAATTACAGCATATTTCTGAATAATTATTTTTTTAATAAACAGCCCTACACTTACGCCAGGCTTTAGGCTATATATTTTCACGATATTAAACTTAGGGGGTAAATATATTGGATAAAAATCCTAATGTGAGAAAGAGACTATAAGTTGCTGCCATCAAGGAAGCAAGATTGTCAATGTCAAAGACCTTAGTTGTCATTTGTGCATTTGAATTTTGACATTTGACAAAAGTAAACAATAAAATAAAGTTTTTATAATTACACGCGGGTGAAGCCGCAAAGGAACAGCTAGTTTAAGATAATCTTTAGAGATAGTACATAATCCTATCGGCTGTCAATAAACGATTACAATTGAGATAAATATACTATGTGCTGATAAACATATCATTTTATATGTCTATACTGATATTATAAAGAGGAAAACTTTGATTGTAATGAATAGGCTCAAAAACTGCTGGGCCGATTTTAAAAATTCTTTCACCGTTAGAAGTCACAAGAAGTCACCTTAACTTAGGTAGGTGGGGACGTATAGTGACAGTGGTAGAGCCCGCTTTAACATCTTAGCACGAATGGATCGGCTCGCCCGGTGCAATACCACGACCACACAGAAGACAGGCGTGAAGTGGAAGCAATTCCGCGTTTTGTCTGATGAGTGTGGTGCCGGAGGCCCAACTTAAGTCCCTTTTTCTTCCCACCCTTTTTCTCATTAGAATAGGATGGAAAGGGAACGTGGACTTGACGGTGGAAGAGACGCATAGGAAGAGGAAATATTCTCTTTATGTGCGTCTCCTCCTTCGTCGATTACGGGTAGGCAACGCATCCGCTATTGCGAATGTCTATGGGCAGCGGTCGTTTCGCCATTTTCGGCGGATTTAGGTGGCCGCTTGCTCGTTTGCCACCTTATAATATAAAAAAAGTGAGCTGGTGATGATGATGCACGCGAAATACTCAAGATACTCACCCATTTGTATGATGAATCATATCGCAGAGGGTGAATAATATATCAACTTCTAAGGGAGTTATCTGGCTCATCATCTGTGCGGAGTGTAGGAACTCCTCTTTAGTGACCTCTTGTGTCCGATGTCCGTTTGTCGCATTCAGATATACACGTTTTATTAATTCCATATTATTTAATAGCGAGTTAAAAGCCATGTAATACGGAAAGCTTATCTTCCTTTCACCTTGCGGGAAGCCAGAAGCCTGAAATATTTAAATTTGATGAAAAAAAAAATCTTTTTTCTTTCATGATACATTTTCAACCTACTCAAGCAGGTACTCGATTTGTATGCATTTTTATATAAAACCAGCTGTACACCTTCAGTTTTAATTGAAATGTGGGATTGGTCAATTAAAACTGAAAGTGTAGCTGGCTTTACTAATTAAGCCTGGACTTTAAATAATTTAGTTTGCTCAGAAACAATTTGTTTTAATATTAACAGTAATAAGTAAGAAGCTCTCGCTAGACAGTTGGATTAATGGCCCGATTCAAAAGCCGGTTATTTTAGAAACCGCACGCATTGTGAGGAGGTTCCTGTCTCTGCAGCCCTGACCACTGGTTGCTTGAATCATCGGATTCCGCAGCCGGTGGTGCTCTATTTTTTATATAATATATTTTATTTATTTTTTAAATAAATCATGTAAAATATGTTATATAGAGGATATGGAATAAAGATACATGTGGAATAATAACAGTAATAATAAACACTCAATTCTAAAGTGTTCAGTTCAATTAAAACTGCTAGAACTTCTACAGCAGTTCATTTCTTGTAAGGAATGTGATGGAAAATTCCTAATGGTATAACAATGGGTATGAAATTTGAATCCCCGGCCATGTCTAGTAATTTGACTACCTACATGT
>LD700007.1:1161789-1173078 GCA_003118335.3 Papilio memnon | reverse complement strand
CGGAATAATTCTGTAACGAATTTCAAATAATTCGCTTCGTAGGCGCCTTACAATCGGTCAGTCAAAGCAATGGATATTGGAGTCTAAGCGAGGTTCGATGGATGGTTTAAGTTGACTCTTCAGTTAAAACTGTCAGTTGTACGGGTCTGTAGCCCGCTTTAAATACTGTTTCATATCTTACTAACGTTATAAATGCGAAAGTTTAAATGGATGGATGGATGTTAGAGTTTGCAGCCTTAACGGTTGAACGAATCTCGATGAAATTTGGCATAGATTTAGAGGATGGTCCGGAAGAACACAGGCTACTCACTTTTGTTTTTTTTATTCCACTCAGAGTCGCGGACGAAAGCTAGTTTAATTAAAAATCGACTTACATTAATAACCTTATTCTTCAAGTCTTTAGTGAGGAGATGGTTTTTAACAGACAGCATGATATCTCTGAAGTCGGAAACAGTGATGAAGCCGCTTCCATCTTTGTCGCACTTCTTGAAGGCCTCCACGCCGTACTCCTCGTGGAAGTCGTGCAGGAACTGACTGAACTCGGGGTACGTCACTAGACGCTTCTTGTCCTTGCCGAAGTAAAGCCGGACGAAGGTACTCTCCATGTTGAATGGCAACTTTTTATGAAGCACCGTCTTACGCATCACCTCCGCGAACTCGTCTAGTATTACATTATTTGTATGTAAAACAAACAATCACACTGATTTACTAATATTATAAATGGTAAAGTATGGATGGATGTTAGTGTTTGTAGTCAAGTCAGTAAACTGATCTCGATGAAATTTGGCACAGATATAGATCAAAGTCTGGACGAAAATATATGGCAATTTCTTTTCTTTTTATTAATTCCACGCGGATGCAATTATTTTTTACTTAAAGATTATATTTACTATCTATGACGTCCTAAAGGCGCAGGTTCACGTATATTATTTTGTGAAACTCAATACTTACCAAAGGCGACAAGCCCATTGCCGTTCGTGTCGAACAATTGGAAGGCGGTCTTGTAGAGTGCGTCAGGCACGCACAACAAGCCCTCGAAGGCCTGGAACTCCGAGAACGAGATGTACCCGTCCTTATCCATATCGACGATGCCCGCAATGAGCTGGACCGATTCCTTGTTGTAATCATCTGTAAACGAAAATCAATACAAATGCTTACATTTTAAAGACCAATTTCGTTTGAAAAACAAATGGTATTCAAGTTAGCGTTAGTAACGTAGTAGAGATTTTTACAACAATTATTGTTCGTAGTCCGATGACGCCCTTTTCTGTCCAGTGCCCTGGGCGATGTCCCAACCGTGCCCTAATGCCAATATAAACCGACATAGCCGTCTTTCCTTTCATTGGGATATAGTTTTTAATCAATTGTGTGTACTCACAGTAGGTGAAGTATTTGTTTTTCTTTATCTGTCCATTTTTAATATTTATCGTTTACCTATTAAATCAATGTTACAAAGTCCGACTATACAATGTCAGCAAGATTATGAATCGAATAATACTTTGCACTTTAAACAAGCGATCATTTTAGGGTACGAACGGTCACATTGGAAGACACATAACAAGCCTTATCAAGAACATAAAAACCCTGGAGGCGCTTCGATAGATATATTTTTTACATGACTTTTTAATATATGCACAGGAATTAGTTCCATATTTTTCCGCAATACAAGGGTCATAATACTGGTCATCCTATACTTGTGAAAAATCTTATCAGTTTTGTAATAAAGGAAAATTACAAAGTTTAAGGAAAGGAAGTCCCTTTGAGATATAGAAATCTACACTAACCGTCTTTTACATAGCAGCATTATAAAGAAATATCAAACCTTCGTCAAATAACCCGAGATACTTCCGTACAAAATCCTCACTGGTGATAAGTTTTTCGCCGTTCTTCTCGACGGTGGCGTACTTCAGGAAGATCTCATTTAATCGATCGGTGTCCGCCCTTTTTAAATAACCAGCCCCCTGGAACAAATACACAATTTATATACGCCCATAATCAAATTTATCAGTTAGGATATTAAACTCTTAGAGCGTGCGCACACCTGAAACTAAACTATCGCACAACTGCTTAGTCTCGCTTTGATTCCTATCAACTTATATGAAGGTGAGACCTCTACTCGATTTTTAGTTTTGCAACTAAACAGTTGAATTGGCTGCGAAACAATGGACAATCGCACAACAGTCAAACGTGTGAGCCCTCTTCTAAATATCACATTAAAGGTCATCACTCATTAGACCAACGTCGTCGATGATAGGTGAACTTATAAACGAGTCAACAAGTGAAAATTAATTGAGACGATCAAGTGACAGTGGCAAAGTAGCATTTCGAACTAATAAGCTATGACCATGCTTGTGTGTAATGATTGTCAACTATCGTATTCTATGCCTTTATATTTTGGCGCCAATACAAAGTTACTTCGTAACCATTCATCTGAATTCGTCACTAACAGTTCATAAGCGTGGGTGTTGAGAATGCAATGATGGTTGTGCCAACATTTCTTATAGATACTGTTTATGTTTAGACGTAAACAAAGTTAGGTGTCATTATTGTGCAGTTACTAAGTACTAAAGTAGATCTTATTAGATACAAGCGATTTTAGACCTTATTCCAATGACATAAGGT
This sequence comes from Papilio memnon, assembly GCA_003118335.3. Lineage (NCBI taxonomy): Eukaryota > Metazoa > Arthropoda > Insecta > Lepidoptera > Papilionidae > Papilio > Papilio memnon. Next base: position 1,170,456 of record LD700007.1, on the reverse strand, counting down.
GCAATATCTAACAATAATAAGAACTCGTGTCCGACTTTATTTTGTTACCCAAGTTATCTAATCTCTTAACATATTTGTAAACGCAACAGTCAAATTACTATACTTGATTTGTGCTAAATTATTTGAGAGAAATTTAAAAAATTATCTAATAATCTAAAATGGGATAACTGAGAGATGAATTTTATGTATGACATATAGGATTTTTTTATATTTATGTATTATAATTCAAGGCCTTTCAGACATAAGTTATCAATCATTATAGACTATAATTAACATAATGTACACTATGAAAAGACGTCAAAGTATGCTTGCAAGACATAAACCTAGTTAAAATAATTGCACTTACATCATAGCCTTATATTTCCATGACAATACAAGCAAATACAAAGTTTTTTTTTATATTGTAAGGCGGCAAAGGAGCAAGCGGCCACCTGAATCCGTCAAAATGGCAAAGCGACTGCTGCCCATGGACATTCGCAATAGCGGATGCGTTGCCTACTCCTGCCTACCTAGGAGGAGACGCACATAAAGAGGACATTTCCTCTTCCTATGCGTCTCCTCCACCGTCAAATCCACGTTCCCTTTCCATCCTATTCTTATGAAAAAAAAAGGTGGGAAGGAAAAGGGACTAAAGTTGGGCCTCCGGCACCACACACATCAGACGAAACGCGGAATTGGTTCCACTTCACGCCCTGTCTTCTGTGTGGTCGTGGTATTGCACCGGGCGAGCCGACTCATTCGTGCGAAGATGTTAAAGCGGGCTCTACCACTGTTAAAAAGTTCTAAAACCATAGATATACAAACTATAGATAGCTAATCCGGAGCACAAAAGCATCCCGAGACTTTTAACTGAGATTCTGTCATAGTTGTACTTTACAATGCAAAATGACATTTCTATTGACTATTGATTAGATGTCAAACTTGTAGGAAATACTCCATCTATTGGTTTATATCTATGTATACTATCAGTAATCTAATATCAACATGATATGATAACCATTTTGAATACAATAAGATTCGAAATATGATTATAAGATTAAATTAGAAGCCATATGAAATAGTACAAGTGTAATGGGCATTGAAGGCAATTTGAAATCATTCAAGAGTTAATTTCCGCTGTTGAAATTCTTGTACAAGAACATACTGTTACCCTCATTTTTGACCGACTTCCCAGAAGAAGGAGGTACTCAAGTCGTCTGTATGTTTTTTTTTGTATGTGTGTTACGCGATAGCTCCAGCCCAGGTGGACCGTTTTTGAAAATATTTTTCTTTAAATTAAAAGAGAGACATAAACAATTAATAAAGACATAATGTGAATGTTAGAGTTAACCTATTAGAACAGTATTTTTTTAAATGTACGATTAAAATTTTTAATAAATCTATTTTGAAAAAAATAAACCAATTATTCGATAACTTTAATAACCTTACTTTTGCAATTTTACTATAAAACTTCTGACAGTTACATATGTATCTATGTATCCGTTGTCACGTTATTTCTCAATCCACTCTAGTATATAAGGGTCAACTATATTAATATTTGTTTGTTATTGCCTAATACAACAAGCATCTGATAAAAATAACCTACAAAATATTATGTAATAAAAACATGAGACTTTATAGAGTTTTTTTTCTTTATTGTCCATTTAAAAACAAAAAATCCTATTACAAGAGAGCATATTAAGATATTTTTGACTGACTTCCCAAAAGAAAGAGGTACTAAATTCGTCTGTATATATATTTTTTATGTGTTACTGCATATCTCCGGTACTAGTGGATCAATTTTGAAAATTCTCGTTTTTTTTAAAGGTAGTGCTTACATGTCCCATTTTTTTGTATAATTTTTGTTTTTTTACTTTGTTAACTTGACCTTTAATGATATTTGTAATGAGTTTCATATGTCACATTAATTAAGCAAAAAACAAGGCATTTGTGATATCAATTAAACAACTTGATTATTATGCATTACTAAAATTCAATTTACTCAATGTATGGAAAACTTTTAATTACTCAGCTATTTTGCATGGAAACAAATTATTTGACTAAAATTATGCTTTATAGGTTACAGAGGCATTGAAATAAACATGTAGTTAAAAATAAATTTTGAATTTTATGAATTATTCATAAGTCCATGTGAACAGTAATTTTTTTCACAAGCGCAAACAGATTTCAGACAATATTTGTACTCTATTTCATATAGATAATAATAACAATGAGTTTTAATATATTGTCTATGTCTAGAAAGAGGTATATCTTCATTTGTTATTTTTTGTCAGATTTTTTTTTATTAAATTACTGGTGGCATTATGTCGGACACAGATAGTTAAATATAAAAATTGCTCTCTTTCTCTTTTATTTCGTACAAAATATTCCTTAAAGATAATTTTGTGTATGTAACTAAATAATGTTAATCAAACCCAAACTTCTTATCTTAATCACATTTCCCTCACAATTTAACCACTTTATAAAACACACACCAATACTCGAGAACCAGTTAAATAAACAAGTTTTAACTTAAAAGTTATAAAATGTTGACACATTACCCGACGTGGAATCATTTTGTTACGAAGTCTTTGATTAAACTGAATTGTAGTGATATTGTGCTTGACGTAACTGATAAGGCTATCTTGTGTACCGAAGTCACATCTAACATTGCCATATTACTGGAATCATAGGGTGGTAAATTCCATTTCGAGTGCAATATTCCTAATTCAAAATTCAAGCCATTATAATTTGGTAAGTGAGAACCCCTGGATTATTTAAAAAAAAATTACATAGTACAGAAGGTCAAAAAGGTTAGACATTGATTATCTAACATATTATCATATACATAATATACAGTAATAAAAGTGGATTTATACAAATAATTAAAGAAATAAAACCTAAACCTACTGTTTGATACGGTTAACTACATAGAACTAGAATACCGCATCATTGACGTTACGTATATTTTCAAGGGCAGACACATCAAGGGCAATCCTACCATTAAAAAAATTACAAAACAGCAAAAGAATCCGTTTTTTACAGTTTGATAATAAAAAATCGAAAATGGAATTATTAAACCTCTCAAAATATACAAAAACTTACCCACCTCTTGACAGCTGGCCTGAGTTATCAGAGAATTGAACAAAGATTTAAACATTACAGTGTTTTTGTCACTACAATATTGTTTTCTCTCAAAAATAAAACTGTTGTTTTACTTAGTAACGATCGATTAAAGTTCGTTTGCCCTGATAATACGTCACAAAATATAAAAATTACAATTCTATTTTAGATCTGCACGCACTGTGCTCATGATCGCCAAAGCCGGGCGGTGTGGTAGTGTGCTAAAATGCGTTCAGTAATTCGTTAACTTTTAGGGTTGACTACTGCTATTTTAATAAACGATAACGAAACAGTTGAAATTATTTCTGTTTATCGCAATTTAATACCATTTAAAATTCAAATTAAGTCTATTTAAACGTTGACGAAGTGATATTTGCTCCGAAAATACTTTATTTACGTATCAATGTTGAATATTTTTTGGTATATTTTGTAATCCTTGTAACAATGCACTTATAGTTCAGTTAAATTAAACATTTTTTTTTATGAGATATAAAGTTGTTGATGTCTCCAGAAGGTCTAAGTATCTGTAACTTCTAAAATATATGAAAACAATATGGTAAAAATTAATACTTGAACTATTTTCTGCTTCAACCCTATCTTATGGTAATTATCATTTGAACTTGACCACCATGCGATTACGTTTTGACAGATTCTTTATCAATATCATTAAATGTAAACACCGACACTGACGTCTTCAACTTGAGATGGATGGCTACGATTAAATTATTTTGAACCAAACAATGTAAATTTTCAAATAGAAATGAAAGGTGGAATATTTTAAGTCGAGTACTGACTCAATTGCTTAAAAAAACTAAGTAATAACTAATGATTACATTTGTTAAGTTTCACCTTGAAATTTATCTCATCTAAGTTTAACATTAAAATGTAATTATGGTAATGAAGTAAAGGTTTTACTAAACCTGCTGCAATAAATTTAATTGAATACTAACAAAAGTAATGTAAAAACAGCAGCTTACGTAATATATCTTTTGACTTTGATAAAGTTAAAAATTATTATTAAAAACATTACGTAACTTTTATGTATAAGATTACAATATCATGTCAAGTTAAAAAATATTTTAAAGTACCCTCTTTTGGGATGAAATAGCAAAGATTAGACTTCATCTTGATGTAGTGTTAGAATAATGCCATAGATGTCGTTGGTTTTAAAAAATCGTATCATTATTCGAAATTATGCACAAGTAAATATTATTATCTTACTTCTTACTTATAATATTATAAATGGGAAAGTTTAGATGGATGGATGGATGGATGGATGTTTGTTAGAGTTTGTAGCCTAAACGGCTGAACGGATCTTGATTACATAGACGTAGAGGATAATATGGAAGAACACATTTGTTTTTTTGAACTCCACGCGGTCGGAGTTGCGGGCGAAAGCTAGTTAAATTATAATGTAAAAATTCTGTGTTTATTATTAACTGCAAAAAGTTATAAAATGGCATGCAAAGTAACAGCAAAAATAAGTTAGTCTATAAAAATTTATAAAAAGTGAAATATTAATTTACTGAAAACCCTTTTCGTATAAATAATAATGAAACAAACCAAAACGTTTTTTTTATCAGTTTTTAATCTTAATGCACAGAGTCCATTGTTACGTTAAAGAAAAAATACAAATCATGATGAAATATTTATTTTTTTTGAAGTCATCATGAGCATTAAAAAAGGTACTTCTGTTCCAGATGTGCTGTGGTAGGAGATAATGGACGTTGGTAACTCAGCACCTCGAGGTATGGTGGTGACTCCACACCATCTGGCCACACAAAGCGCAGTGAAGATATTAAGAAGTGGAGGTACTGCTATGGAAGCTGTTATTGCTGCAGCTGCTACTATCGCCGTCGTCTACCCCCACATGAACAGCATCGGTGGTGATGGCTTCTGGTTGATAGTCCCACCACACGGTGAACCAATCGCAATCGAAGCATGCGGAGCAGCCGGCAGCTTAGCAGACTTTGATTTCTTTAATGGATTCAATCATATACCAAAATCCGGACCGAAATCAGCCATAACAGTCGCAGGGACGGTCGGCGGCTGGGAGGAGGCTTTGAAATACGTCTCCGAATGTGGCTATCAGAGAATATCTCTCTCGAAACTTCTAGAAGACGCTATTTATTACGCCGAACATGGCTTCCCTGTATCATCATCTCATGAAACAAATCTAAAAGATTACATCTGTACAACAACTCCAACGAAACGTTTTCAATACACTTATTTGCCTAATGGAAAAGTACCGAAAGTAGGTGAAAGGTTCTGTCAAAAAACTTTAGCGGCAACATTGAAAGAACTTTCATTGAACGGCCTCAATAGTTTCTATAAAGGTAAATTGGCAAAATTAATTGCGCAAGATATGTCGGACATGGGTATGCCAATAACGGAATCCGATTTGGCGAATTACGCCCCCGTTAGGCGCACCCCGCTCTATTTACAACACGAACACGGTGAAATTTTCAACCTTCCTCCACCGACACAAGGTTTAGTTTCGCTTTCGATTCTGGCGATCTTGGACAGACTACGCATCGGCGGTCGAAATGAAGCACAATTTATTCACAACGTGGTCGAAGCTACAAAACAGGCATTTGTACTACGGGATCGCTATATAACGGATCCGTCTTGTATGAAAGTAGACCCTCAATCTCTGCTCGCTGGCCATGCAATTACTGAAATGGCTCACAGAATACGAGCCGATCGTGCGTCGAACGAAGGTAAAGGCAAGGGCCCAGGTGACACAATTTGGTTAGGTGTTATGGACGATAGAGGTTTTTCCGTTTCGTTTATTCAAAGTATTTACTTTAACTTTGGAAGCGGCGTCGTTCTCCCTAGGACGGGTATTTTATGGCATAACCGTGGGGTTGTGTTCAGTTTGGAGAAAGACCATATTTTATCACTAAAGCCTGGTAAGAAACCTTTCCATACGTTGAACCCTGCTGCGGCTCGTTTGAACGATGGCAGAATTATGGTGTACGGTACTAGAGGTGGTGATGGTCAGTCGCAAACTCAAGCAGCCATCTTTCATAGATATGTGGTACAAGGTTATGGGTTGCAAAAGTCTCTCTCCGCACCAAGATGGATCTATGGATCGACGAATGGTGATCGCAATGATGTTTTACATTTAGAAGACAGATTTAGCACAGAAGTTGTAGATGCTTTAAAGGAAAAAGGTCACGACATTTGTTTACTCCCACCGTATAGTGAGATGGTAGGCCAAGCTGGTGCATTAGTCAGGCACCCAAATGGCATTCTGGAAGGTGCTTTCGATCCACGCAGCGATGGAAGTGCTGCAGGGTTTTAGATTTTTTTTTAATTATTAGCATTTTACTAGTTGAATTAGGATTGCATTTCTTTGTCAGAATAAGAAGTTAAAGCATTACAATGCTAACTATTGTGTAAGAATAACGCTGTTCAGATAACTGTAAGTCAGAGCTTGTAAACATTTTAATACAGTCTCGATATCATGAAACTAATAAGGGCCTGTTCCACCAAATTGTAAAGTATGTGATAACAATCGAACGTGTAAAATATGTGACGGTAATATCGGATTTAGTTTCCTTATCTGACAGTGACGTCATTTTTAAGCTGTCTGAGCCTCTATCAGCCAGTGGTGGGACAGGCCCTTATATTTGTAAATTGAAATTGTTGTGAATGGTGCTATATTTAAATATAAGGTATATTTTGAATATGTAAACTATAATAAATTTGTCCTATTTCCATCTAAGTATAGCTTATCGGTTCTTAAAGCGATATCGGTATAGATACCAACAGGTATTGGTAATATTTCGTTCATCGCATAAGCGATCCAACTTGCATACAAGTCGAGGTGAAATCACCGGCAGCCGCCGCGCAATCTCCGGAATGGCCGATAAAATGAATCTCATTGTAGTATCGTCTATAGTACGGATGCTAAACGATATTTATTTAAATATCACTGACATGCAATAGTTTTTTAAGAAAATACATCAAGTGCACTTACGACTTTTACCTGTAATTATGTTAAATGTTCTATTATTTTATAACTGCTTTGATAGCATAAAAAGCATCCATTCAACCATCCATCATTCCATCATTTTATCATTCCATCGTTCCATCATTCTTTATTATAAAACTTTTCACGATGTCTATTAATTTTTCCCTCTCTACCAATATAATCGACTACACTAAATCCTTTAAATGCCTAACATTGCATCACTGGATGTAGTCTTAAACCTAACATGATGTTAGGTTTAAGATTATGTAAGTCTTAAGAGAAACTCGATCACATCTTAGTCTCCTAACAAGTTAGCGCCAAGGCGCTATTTCATCCAACCTACTTCATTTTGGCGTCACGATTCATTCAAAGCGAGAATAAATTCAATAACCATTAAAACAAAATATGAAGTAACGCAAATATAAACGAAATAGCCACCCCTCAAACGACAGTCCCTTGAAATTCAATTAAAAGAGATAAGCTTGTATCTATACGAGGGTATACGATTTTGCATAAATAACGCTGCCGGCCAGCCCTTTGAGAGTTGCTATTCGAATTTCGAATAATAAGTTCGTTAGCGAATTCGAAATGTTACTGTCGCGGAGCCAAATAAATGCACGTCACAATTTCACCGCGGATGTAAATCTACAGTACAAAAACAACCTAAACGTCAAAAACATACGGTTTAAATTGCAATTGTACAGTTTTTGTTTATCGAATTATTTTGCAGCTCCCGGGTACGCCATGCCATAACCTGTCAATATACAAGACCATTTTAAAATGCATTTAAAAAGCAAAGTACTTACAATGCATATGTAATGCACAGTTGATCTCTAAAAACCGAAAAAGCGACTCTTTTAAGTTAAAAGGTGGTTAAGTTAACACTTCCACTGCGTCAGCAGGTTTACAAAACATAGTTTTCTACTTTTTTCCGAAAAAAGATTTTGACAAACATAGTTACGATACGAAACATAACTCGAAAACATAGTTTTCTAATTTTTTCCGAAAAAAGATTTTGTGGTGGGTACAAACGTAAGCCCATGTTACAATCATACTTCATACTAATATCATAAATACGAAAGTTAAGATGGATGGATGGATGTTTGTTAGAGTTTGTAGCCTAAACGGCTGAACGGATTTCGATAAAATTTGGTATAGATGTCGTGGGTAGCTTGGAAGAACACATAGGCTACTCACTTTTGTTTTTTTTATTCCACGTGGACGGAGTCGCGGGCGAAAGCTAGTAAATACATAGTTTTTGTAATAAAATGTTATCACTACTGATGTAATGGAATTTATCAGTAAATGATTGTATAATTTATCTTTTTTTTATCATTATTGTGACTCTGAACATGTGACATTCGAGTGATTTTTTTAAAGGTTAAACTATTATAGTATATAACTACGACACGATGATTGAATCGAAATGTGATTAAAGCCGTCTCTGCGGTTCCTCTAGCGCTGTTGTCTATGGGCGTCGGATGAAAAAACATTAGGTTATCTGCTCATTTGCTTCTATACTAATCTTACTAATCTTACTTCTTACTAATATTATAAATGCGAAAGTTTAGATGGATGGATGGATG
>LD700007.1:1146831-1161637 GCA_003118335.3 Papilio memnon | reverse complement strand
AAATGATTGTATAATTTATCTTTTTTTTATCATTATTGTGACTCTGAACATGTGACATTCGAGTGATTTTTTAAAGGTTAAACTAGTATATTACTACGATACGATGATTGAATCGAAATGTGATTAAAGCCGTTTCTGCGCTTCCTCTAGCGCTGTTGTCTATGGGCGTCGGATGAAAAAACATTAGGTCATCTGCTCGTTTGCTTCTATACTAATATTATAAAGAGGAAAGATTTATATTTTTGTATATTGAAATAACTCAAAAAATGCTGGGCCGATTTTTAAAAAAGTTACCGTTAGAAAGGTAATTTATCTGTAAGTAACATAGGTTATATTTTTTATTTTCACGCGTACGAAGTCTCGAGCAACAGCTAGTCTACTATAAAAGGGTGGTATGTTTCGTAAGCAGTAATTTTTATCAGGGTAAAATATTAACCATATTATTGATTTTGATAACCGTCTTGAAGAAGGTGTCTTCATTCCAGATTCGTCGTTATTCTTTATAAGCTTTCGTCCGTGACTCCATCCGCGTGGTATTTAGAACAAAACAAAAGTAGCCTTCTTGTTCTTCCAGACTATCCATCTATGTCAGATTTTATCGAAACATTTCGATCAACAACGATCAGCAGTTAAGGCTACAAACCCATCCATCCATCCATCTAAACTTACCCATTTATAATATTAGTAAGATGTCAATCGCAAGATAAATGTTTTTCAAAAAATACAAAACCGTTCGGAAATATTGTTTTTTTTTTAAATCATACATTTTTATGACTAGCCCTAGTCAATGGCTCATACTTTATGAGGTTCGGTTAAAATTTCACATATCTGCATACATGCCGCCCGCGGGTTAGAATATTAAATAGAAATAAAACCACCATACTTTCTTCGTTTGAATTACAACTTTAATGGGTTACGTTAAGGTTTATAATCCAATAGCGAGAATTATCAAACATTTCCGTCATATTCATGCTAGTCTATGCCCGATACTGTGCAGTGTGTTATTTACTGGCTTCACAAAATGGCGAATTTACTAACGAAGTTTGTTATCCGCTATTATTCGATTAATTTGAAATTATTAGAAAATGATAGCATGCTCGTATATACATATTGAATACAAGAATATATAATAAGGATTAAAAAAAAAATGTTTTCTAATTACTGCTCTACTTTAATTATTAACACGTTCAATGCCATTTTGGTTTAACTAGGATTAAAAAAATGCCGTTTTTGTATATTTTAAAAATCATTTGGTATCAAAGATTTAGCAAAAATCATCATCACCAGCTCACCATACGTCCCCACTGAGGGGCTCGGAGCCTACCCTACAGTTAGGGTGACTAGGCCATAGTCAACCACGCTGGCCAAGTGCGGGTTGGTAGCAAAAATACCATAACTATTTAGGTTATCTTGAAGTAAAATCAATCCGTGAACATGGCGCACACAACTGTGCCGAAATATCGGGACCTAAACCAACCTAATTGTGGTGAGAAAACATCTTACGAACGAAAAAGGTATCTTACGAACATTATTATCTTGAAGCAGTTTAATTTCAAAGAAAAGTAATGCTTACGAAGTCACAGATTTACTCAGATGTTGTAAATTCAAAAGAATTTTTAGTTTAGAATTGCTTTACTAATAAGCACAGGCATACTTTTATGTGTGTTTGTGATGAGTAAACTCCAAAACTACATATTCGATTTTCATAATTCTTTAACCATTACAATGCTACATTATCCCTGAGTGACATAGGCCATCTATCTATACTAATATAATAAAGCGTAAACACACTTCTTTGTGGCGTAAGATCTCGGAAATTACAGCATATTTTTGAATAATTCTTTTATTAATAAGAAGCCCTATACTTACGTCACGCTTTAGGCTATATATTTTCACGCTATTTAGGGGGTAAATAAATTTAATAAAACCCTAATGTGGGAATGAGACCAGAAGCTACGAACTGCCCACACCAAGGAAGAAAGATTCCCATGGTTTGGCATCACGTCATGTCATTTTGACATTGATAATTTGACAAATGTAAACAATAAAATAAAGTTTTTATAATTCCACGCGGATGAAGCGGCACGGGAACAGCCAGTATTTAATACAGTCTAAGTTACCTAGGGATTAAATAAATGAAAAATGAAAATGTCCACAAGCAGGGACGGACTAATAATGGCATTTTAACGCCAGTGGTTATTGTTGTGGGTATATTATCATCGATAATGCGCAGTGCCTCCGTCCGCGGTCGATAGCCTTTTATTAACGTTTTAATTAACAGTTTATCACCATCGCCACCAAACTTTATACTTTGAATTTTCACAGGGAATATTTAATTTTAAATAACCCAATAATAATTAAGTACAATAATCTATACATATAATAAAATTGGAGTGTCTGTAATATCAAAAGAATAATTCCGGATTTCGGGAAGATGACGTATTTGTGTAGCTGATAACGAAAATCGCAATTAAAAAATTTTATGTCTGTCTGTCCGCAAGTCGCCTTTGTTCCGGGTAATCTCTGAGACGGCTGGGACGATTTCGACCGAACTTTTGCTGAAGGATAGCTGACGTAGACGGGCATTATAGGCTACTTTTTATCTTAATATTGCGAGGACGAAGTCGCGGGCAACAGCTAGTAAAATTTGTGTTCTCGATTTAAAGTTTGTTTGGAAGATGGTATATGATGGTATATGATGACATATGATGGCATATGATGGTATCGTATAACTCGTAGTACTCTAGAAATATGACATCAATTACTCTAAAACGCCCCCCAGGCCACGTATGGCTGCCAATAAAAAAGGTACTCGTAACAATGCACTATAGGAGCTATATTGGTTAATCTCACAGAAAGGTTATTTTTTTAAATTCGGTTTTTAGCTTACCGCGACACCGTCATTGCGAAATTAGAAAAAAATGTAGTAGCCTATTTGTTCTACCAGACTAAGTTAAGCTGTGCCAAATTTCAGTAAGATTCGTTCAGATTCGGAGATACCTTCTAACAAACATCCATCCATCTTTGGCATTTATTTTGTAATATTGAAAGTAAGTTTCTAACAGGACACAGCAAAGATGAATTCACTCTGTAACGTTTTGTTGGGAGATTCAAAGATTGGGTTACTGTGATATTGTGAAGCAATATTTTTGACTTTGCATGGCTTTGAATTTTATTAAATTGTGAAAACTTAGGAAAAAAACCAAAGCACCCGGACACGGATCTTCGGAGAAAATTGAAGTTGGACTTAGTGTAATTTCATTAGGACAACATTTACTTTAATTTTATTTCCCCAAACCCTGCCTCGAGGTTTCCTTTTGAAGTAAAACTCAATTAAGGATTAATTAAATATCAACAAGATCTTTTAGGGATTCCTACCGAAATAGAATTTTATACCAGTACTGTTTGTATGAAATATGTGTACAACAATAATGCGGCCAAATATTGAAACGATAATTAAATATGTAACATCGTCTTAAATAATAATTATCACCAGCTCACTATACGTCCCCACCGAGGGGCTCGGAGTCTACCATAATGTAAGGGGTGACTAGGTCATAGTCAAACACGCTGGCCCACTGCGGGTTGGTTGACTTCACACATATCTTTGAATTTCTTCTTTTTTTATACAATAAGGTGGCAAACGAGCAAGCGGCCACCTAAATCCGCCGAAATGGCGAAGCGACCACTGCCCATAGACATCCGCAATTGCAGATGCGTTGCCTACCCTAAATCTTCGGAGGAGGACACGCACATAAAGAGGATATTTCCCCTTCCTATGCGTCTCCTCCGCCGTCAAATCCACTTTCCCATCCAAACCCTTCCTTATAAGAAATGGGTGGAACGGGAAAGGGACTAAAGTTGGGCCTCCGGCACCACACTCATCAGACGAAACGCGGAATTGCTTCCGCTTCACGCCTGTCTTCTGTGTGGTCGTGGTATTGCACCGGGCGAGCCGACCCATTCGTGCTAAGATGTTAAAGCGGGCTCTACCACTGTTAGATCTTCGCCGATATGTACAGGTTGCACCACGATGTTTTCCTTCACCGTAAGAACGTCGGGTAAATTATGTACATATAAAAATCGAAAAATCACATTGGTACATGGCGGCGGGATTCGAACCCAAGACCTGTAGATTACAAGTCAAGTGCTTAAACAACTGAGCCACCGACGCTCTTAAATGATAATGCCACGTTTAAACTCCAAATTCCATTTATTTGACGACTGAGATTGTAAGTGGCGTTTACGAAGATTGTGATTCGTTTCATAATTTAGCTGTTAGTTATTTTAAAAAATTAAAGCATATAGTGACTTTAGAATATAATTTAAAATATTAATTCCTGAGCTCAGATATCCAGAGTTCCATCAGTACTGAAGTATAGTTATTTATTAAACTAATATTATAAATGTGAAAGTTTAAACTTTCGATTTAAATCGATGAATGGATGTTTGTTAGACTTTGTAGCCTAAATGGCTGAACGGATTTCGATGACATTTGGTATAGATGTAGATGATAGTCTGGAAGAACACATAGGCTACTAACTTTTGTTTTTTTTAATTCCTCGCGGACGGAGTCGCGAAAGCTAGTATAGAATATTGTAGAACATTAAACTTTTGCTGGGAGAACCAAGCATCAAATTACTCTGTTCCCAGTTGTAGTTCGTGAAACAAGTAACTACTGATTTGTCACACAACAATGTAGTATTTAGCTGTGAATTGTAACTCCGAACGAAGTTTTTTTTAAAAATCATTTTGTATTCCATAGAGTATGCGGTTTTTTATTTGTTTTGTTGTAGCAATAGATTTTTTATGAAAGAAATGTACAATATTTTTCTTGTTATAAACGTTATCTGTACTCTCTATACTAATATTATAAAGAGGAAAGATTTGTAATTTTAGATTTTCGTATGTATCGAAATTACTCATAAACTACTGGTCCGATTTAAAAAAATCTTTCACCATTAAAAAGCTAAGTTATCAGTGAGTGACATAGGCCGTATCTTATTAATGTTTAATTTAACGCAGACGAAGTTGCGAGCAACAGCAAGTAATTTATATAATTGTATTTACGTAGATTAATTTAAAAATAGTACCCGCATTAAGAAAACGGTTTTATATTAAACCAACAAATAGTAAAAAGCGTAAAACAGTCCTTTAAATTCAACAACTCAAATTGCGAACATTTAACAATAGTGAGGGCAATCGAATGCACTTAAATAAAGGTCGACAGTCGCAGTGGAAATTTTTCAAACCGACTGTCAAATTACAAACTTTTCTGAAGCAGTTAGTTCAGTGCCACTTCAATGAAGAAATGTAAGAAAAGAACGCATTTATTTCTATGAAAAAGAATTCCACAAGTATTCACTAGTAGCTAGGGAAGTTAAATTATTATTTTGTTAGTTTATTATTGAAATCATTGGAGAAGACATAAGTTTTTCTGTATATGTTGTGCAGCACAATGTTTTTTGGTATGGGAAGGGGCAGGGTAATGATCAATAGACAGCCGTTCCTTTAACCCTTAAATGCATGGTTTTTCATTGCGCCCTGGAAAGTATTTAGGTACATATAACAAAATATACTAAAAAATAGGTTTTTATTACATTATGAAAAAACACTCAATATATTTATTATCTATGGTCGTCAAAGTGCGTTCGGAAACAAATACCACACAACTTCAATAAAATAACGTAAAGCGTGGTATGTATACATTTGGCAACAAGATGCATTTAGGGGTTAAAGGAAAGAGAGTTGTCAAGTTAGACTGCTAGGATCTCGGATTACCGCACTGAACTACACGAACCGGTCAGATGAAACTCCTTGGTGTTGATATAAAATTTTGACAACGTATGACCACGCCGTTTCATTATTTTAAGAGTTTAACATACTTTACAATTTCAGTATTTCTAGGCACGAATCTATCTAGTATTCCTTTATTTTCCAGTTCAAAATCGCCTACGATATCTGTAAAAGAAAAAAGGAACGGTGCCATCGTTAGTCTCTGAATGTAGTATCTATGTTGGTATGTTACCAATTGCAAAGCGTTCGTGCGAATTCCGAGCCCGCGCAAAAAATCATTCGCAATTTTATAGCGAGAAAGGCCATCTATTCGGAGTTATATTTTTTGGTGTCCGTATTCCGATGTCACCGACGTTTTTATAACGTTGATTATTTTATAAACTGTGGCGATTTTGTTGATCTAACATTAATTTTAGTTCACGCATCAAATTTTGTATGAAAGTTAAATACTAGCGCCTATTCTTAAAGCAAACTTAATCCCACCATCCGAACTTATATACTACATGTAATGTAGGTAACTGGTAATGATTATTATACGACTTATATGATTATACCCTGTGAATATTGAAGAATTGTATTTAGTCAGATTATACATCTTGGACTACACGAACGTCTTTTATTTCGTAAACCACACTACACCATGCCACGTTTAATATCTTATTTCTACTAATCGACTATTTGTAGATAATATTATTACTACTTAAATTCAACATGATATACCTAAGTTATCTATTGGAGTTTGCGTTGAAACGTTAAGTTACAGCTTAACTGCAGCTCAGAGCAAAGCTAAGAGGAAGTTTAATAGGCTTGTTACTGGATACGTGTTGATCAAGTTGAAAGGCGTCGGTCACTTTAGTAATTTAGCACCCAATGAACGTCAGTTTAGTGCATTTCAACTATATATTAGAGTTTATACTGACACTATGAAATATTGACACTTATTCATTTAACAAAACTGCGTTTTTTTGTATTGGCGATACCAACGGTAAACTGTTTGTACATTTTTTAACAAGGTCATTCAAAATACTAACAAACTCGACTTTTTACCCTTCTGTATCCTTATTAATGCTAATCTATTAAAATTTAATACCTAAAAGTCATAAACCCGTTTAACTACAATATGATATAATGTATTTTACGAACGAAAAACACCCTTCTGTCAGTAATACAACCAAAACACTTTCACCTTCTAGAATTGAATCATATTCTATGTAAATAAAAAATAACGAAAGGAAAATATTCCAGAATTTAAACTTTAAATACATCTAAGCTGCACTTGCCGCGATCGCGAACAATGTCAAAGTTAAAAGTTAACTGCGAGGGGGCAAAGCCGGAAAACTTATAAAGTTTCCGACTAGAAAACGATCGCTTTGACTCCGGGAAAGCTTTCTTTTGGTGTATTATGTAAATGAAACGAATCCGCTTTATATTTAGGTTACATGAATCAAAAGATTTTTTCAGTGTTTAACTTTGTATAGAAAGAGTGGGCGCACACGCACAACTATTATGCAATTGTCGATTGTTTCACAACTAAAAATCGAGTAGTGTGCGCGCCTCCATTTAAGCTAATAGGAATGAAAGCGAAACCTACCAGTTGTGCGATCGTTTAGTTTCAGATGTGTGCACGCTCGAACTGTGTACCAGCTAACAACATAACAACTTAATAGTAACTAGGGCGAGGTAGAGGGACCGCCTGGGCGCCGGACATAAAGCTACAGACGCGTGAAGGGGCTTGACGGGCGAATTTTTTTGGTATGAGTTTTGTATTGTATAAACTGGTATAGCCTAGACAATTATCGGAACGATTTGATATGAAATTAATAAAAAAAACAACACAGACTGTCTGTACCACTATTCTGTGATGAAGAATACATTGAACAACACCTCACTCATCCAGATCTGTTTAACTATAGGAGGTTACAATGCACACAAAAGAAAATCTGGGACAAGCAATAATAGTTTATCCGTCCGACAACAAGAAATAGAGACCCTATCGGTAAGTTTTTAGTGAAAATTCATATGAAGGAAATATTCAATATTAAGCAAAGATTAAATTGTTAATTAACCTACTAAAAGCTCAGTGGACTGTGAACTTAAACACGTCGAACATTATCGATGACAACCCTTTGCACGCCGCAAAATTAATGTACGCGCCGTGTAAAATGTTTCAATGATGCTGAATATTTTAATATACGTTTTACATACGATAATAAATTAATGAAAGTTACAGAAACTTAAATAGCGATGGTTTTGCTCATTTTTAATGATACCCTCTTATTCTTTCAAGTTTCTTTTATGTTCTTATTAGCTTTGGCCCGCGATTCCGTCTGCGTGGTATTAAAAAAAAAAAAAAGTGAGTAGCCTCTGTGTTCTTCCACACTATCCTCTATATCTATACCAAAGATCATCGAAATCCGTTCAGCCGTTTAGGTTACAAACTCTAACAAACATCCATCCATCCACCTACACTTTCGCATTTATAATATTAGTACGATATCAAAACTTGTTAGGCTAGTTAATATTTGGTACAGAAATTTTACGCTAATGTAGCACTCATTTTATCGTACGATTTTTAGCTAAATATAAAAAGTTTTGGTCGACAACTTTTCATAATTACTAATTCTGTCTTGTTTGGTTACAAAATTATGTTACGATAGAAAAGTTTGTTTTATCAAAGAAAACTGAAAAAAATAACACAAAATTTAATATTGATTCCTAAAGGATGTAGTTTGATTAGAAACCATATTTATGTTTCTCAGATGACACGTTTCATATCCACTTTAAAACTTTCTACATAGCTTCGTTGTGTAACAATGCATCATCCTGTATAATATGTAAGGACATAAAGCTCTCTTGGTATTACTTGCTCAGCTGCGCGCACGCTATAAATAGTTATGAAGTTGGCAACCCTGTGCTTAGTAAATAAAACTTTAAGCATCGCTTAAGCCCTGACTTCATTAATTATATTTTATCGCGTCCCGCGCAAATGTCCCGATGCTATCGTAAGTTTTACTAAATGTCGCCCGCCTTAACAAATATTGTTATTATGTTTGCCTCACTGATTCTTCATTACCCCTTTGTTAAGTAATAAATGTGTTTTTTTATATATAAATAATTGTATCATAATAATCGCCGAATTCGTCGAGGAATAAAAAAATTACCAGTTTCGAAAACGTCAGTCGTTTCGTAGATTATCCTGAACCAATGTGGTTTCACGGACATGCAGGCAAAAATAAGATAAAAAAAGTTTCTACATTATAAGTAGAACAAATATCAAGTATAAGAAAAATACA
Source organism: Papilio memnon (assembly GCA_003118335.3). Classification (NCBI taxonomy): domain Eukaryota; kingdom Metazoa; phylum Arthropoda; class Insecta; order Lepidoptera; family Papilionidae; genus Papilio; species Papilio memnon. The sequence continues at coordinate 1,152,548 of LD700007.1, read as the reverse complement.
TGTCTAAAACTGTAACAAAAAGAAAAATTAATACCAGAGATATAAATTATGTTCCTTTAATTATTTAGTTTGTATAAGATTGTGTTTACTGTCTCTAGAATTATGTCCTTCCCACTTGAAGGGAGAATGCAAAATAAAGACGGATGTGGTAATTTGGGTGTTCTCAAAGTTTAATTTGTTGAAGAGTCCGTGAAGTCCATTCGTTTACATTAGCGCCGCTCGGTGACAAATTAACGGATTTACGATTCTCCGTATAACTACTTTATACAAGACAATTGCGAATTTACAATTAAAATTCATTGCTAATAATGATTAAATTAAAAAATATATCGCCTTGTAGTCGGTAACAGTTTCTTAATATTATCATTTAGTTGATACAGGTTACAGGAGAGATGTTCCATCACGCCCCGGTGTTTGGTGAAACGGAGGAGACAGTGGGCTTTTAGTTGGTATGTTCCCGCTTAGCGGGAGAGAGTCCAACATAACCCCCCGCGCGTCTTTCCCCTCTTAGTGCGGGGGGCTATGCGTAACTCATTTCCCCACTATATAAAAAAAGAGATGTTCGATTCTATTTAACAGCATTATACAACTCTAACAGTCGAATACTGAAACGAAACTTAACACTTGACCTTTTTAGATTGTAATCTTGCAGAGGTCAACATTTTGATTGAATTATAGTTTAACCGTGGCATTCTCATTTATGATGCTATTTCATATTTAAATGTCGTTTCAGTATTCGGCCGTAAGGATTTCAGTATTGTAACAGGAGTGATCTACGCATACATCTAAGTTATAAATAAGCGAAACATATCCATTTCCTGTTTTGTTTTCAGTTACATTTTTTTCCATTCTCTAAATGTTGCATAAAATACAACCTAAAGTGAGCAACGCTACCGTCGAGTTTAATCAGGACCTTTCAGCATCGAAACAATAGAAAGCTCGATTTCTATATCGCCCGTTTCGGATGTAGACGTGCGTATTGTTCGTGGAATAGCGCAAATACAGGTTCATGTTTCACTTTTGTTAACTGTTTTTAATCGTCAATTGTTTTATTACTTTTTTCGAGAGTTATGCCAGCTTCACACAAGAGCAGAAAATTAAGACTGGTGAACAGACTTGTTCGGTACTGCTTTTTGTACGTATACTGTCAAAACAATACAATCCCGGTGCCAACGTGTGAAACTAGCATAATCTTAAGTGTTTAGTAGCCAGTAATAATTAGTAATTCGTTGTTATTATTACTGGCTACTCATCATAGAGTAAACCATTTCTAGCTAATTTAACACGTCAGAAGTTCAGTATTTGAATCGACAAATCGATGATCGAAGTAAAATATAAAATAACTAGCTGTTGCTCGCGACTTCGTCCACGTGAAATTCCTATGTGACTCAGATACAAATCTCTCCCCTTTATAATATTAGTATAGATAGGTATCATACTAATATTACAAATGTGCAAGATTAGATGGATGGATGGATGTTTGTTCAGCCTAAACAGTTGAAGCGATTTCGATTAAATTTGATATAGATGTAGAGGATAAACTGGAAGAACACATAGGCTACTTAATTTTTTTTAACTCCTCGCGGACGGAGGGCCAAAAGTAGTTGATTATAAAAATGGATGTAAATGTATACCGTCTTTGTGTTATTTTAATATTTTTCTGACGCATATCGTTATGAAGTAAAACGGTTGAAATGAGACAAATAAGTGGCTGACAGAGGGTAATTGATAGCATATTTCTGAATACCCTTTTCGTTGTTTGAGCATGCTTCAATTAACTTGAAGTACCGACTATTGATTCCATTTTCTTTGTTATATCAGAAATATAATATGCCAACCCTGTTATACAAATGAGATGAATACAAGGGTAATTTAAAAGGTTTGAGTGTGTACGCACAATTTCTATGGAACAAAGAAAGTATATTGTAGACTTTCAATTGTTTTTATTAACATTTTGCAAATTTCAAAACTTATTTATGACAATTTTGTTATCCCATTTACTTTATACTAGCTGTTTCTCAAGACTACGTCCGTGTGAAATGAAAAAATAAAGAAAATAGCCTATGTTACAGATAAATTACCTTTCTAATGGTGAAAGAATTATTAAAATCGGCCCAATACTTTTTGAGTTATTTCAATACATACAAAAATACAAATCTTCTCTCTTTATAATATTAGTATAGATTAAAAAATAGAGATAGCTTTATGTTCTCTATATTTTTTGTGCTGCACAAATTTTTCGAGGTTATCTAGTAATAACCTTTTTGTATTTCTGTGTTTTGCGATATAAAAAAACATTTAAAGCTAATCTATATCAAGGATACAAATCACAAGAACGAAATAACCTTTGGCTCTTTTTTGTTGAAATAAAAGAGGCGTAGTAACGTCTTTAATTAAATCTAATTTAGCTTTCCGCCTCTTCGGCTACATTTTGATCTCGTAGACATTTTTCTTGTAAAAGTCTTTAATCTACTATTCGAGGAAAATTAATTTAAATAAAAGAAAAATAACGTTTCTTAGAAAAAAAAATATTACAATAGAATATATAATTTAAATAAGCTTGTATAATTACAGATTTTTATTAATCTTGGAAAATAAATGTTCACAGATTATTAAATATTCCATATTTACAGCATAAAATTAGATAAGTATTCATGGGACTACACCAAAAATGTCAGCTTGTTGTCTAGTTTTTCAATAAAAAAGACAATCTTTTTTTTATATTAAAAGGGGGCAAACGAACGGCGGGAACACCCAGGTGGTCAACGACGTCCATGGGCATCCATCCGCATCCATGTCCATCCGCAACACCAGAGGAACTACAGATGCGTTTGCCTTTGAAGAAACGATAGGCTCGCTTCTTGAAGGATAATCGTAATAGGTTCACTATAAATTAAAATGAGGTCTAAGTAAACTTAAGTAAGCCCTTGTTTACAATCCACACCTTTAAATTGAAATAGATTAACCTCTTGGGACTAATCGGAATTACGTTAGAGAATTTTAATGGACAGCATTTGCAGTTTAAAGACAAAGTTGTCGATATTTTCACTAAAGCACCAGATAATGTACATATGATTGAAATCTAGTCAAAAATGTTATTATCACCATTGATTTTTACCAAAATTCCTAATTCAAATGGATAGTGAACACTAGCCATTTAATATGTCTTATTTAAGCCCAATAAAATGTTAGTTTCTATATTTAAAATTCACAATTTTTATTATATGAAACTGACTATCGCCCACGACTACGCGTGCAATTAAGAAAAACAAAAGTAAGAAGCCCACGCGTTCTTCAGAAATATCCTCTACATCTATGGTAAATTTCATCGAGATCCGTTCAGCAGTTTAGGCTACAGACTCTAACAAATATCCATCTAAATTTTTCGCATTTATAATATTAGTAAGATGTAAGGCTTAGTTATAACATTGATCACCTTCAAGATCGTAATTCTCGACCTTTGTAAGGTTAAGCAAGTAAATCCTATGTTACAAGGGAACCGAAATCTTTCACTAAATCTCAATGAATGTGATTTTGTCTTAAATCCAACTTGGATTTACAACTTCGACTGTCACCTCTTTTATTTGCTTCATGTTTTATGTTCGCTGGTTGATTCTGTGGAGATTTGTTCAAGATTAACTGACTTGGTAGGCTTTATTTTTGATATAATGAAGGATTTTTAATATATTTGATTTTATAGCATACATCTAACGAGAAACAGTTACAATCAAAGACTTATCACAGTACTAACATTTTACACGACGACATTTAGTTCGATTGAAGATTAAAGAATAACAATAAAGATTATATGAACATCTGTTCAGACTGACATGAATTTTCTTTATTTCCCAGCCTTTGCTAGCAAAACATTACACGTAGTTCTAATTACGTTCCTAAATAAAGAGAAACCTGTATCCTAAAGTAAATAAAAGCTAAAAATCCCATGAACGTTTTCACGGCGAAATAGTATCAAATGAGCGAAAAAAAAAATTGGGCCTGTTGGGAGAGAACCAACCTTTAATCAAGACCACGACGTAATGGAACAATACTCCACCTTTTTTGCTACCAGAACCAGATTCAGACAAACATTGCTTGTGAGGCAATATTGCTAACCTTTCTGACCCTATCATGCATTATAATTTATCTTTCAATTGTTACCAAACTGGAATCTTAATTTAACAGATTTGGCATAATTTTGAAATCTGAATCCGTGTTTATATTTTTATGGTGTCTTTTTTTTGGTGTATAAATCAATGTCTCCTACGTAAACTGTCGTATGTTTGAAACGCAAATTCTGCAAGACAGTTTAAACATTGACACTATTACGCTAAACATAAACATAATGTAGACAACCAAATACAGTCCTTCCATCTAATGTTCCTTCATGAATCAGAAATTAATGTTTATCAAGTTAATTAAAAAATCGTAAAACAAGCTGTAAATCACTGCCTCCTGCAACACAGGTCCCCACCTCAGGTGGCAGAGCCCCCAATGATTACTGTACAACTGAATTTATTAATAAACTGTTTTTTATCACAGAATTGTGTCTTACGATAGTCTACACAGCCATTAAAATTGGTGATTTGAAATTATGATATCTGTATATATAAAAGAAAGTTGAGTTAGTTACACCATTTATAACAAAACATTGGTGAGGAGGTAGCTTAGAGCCAGGAGACGGACATAGGATACTATTTATTCCGTTCGACAGCGATGGATGGATAGATGTTTGTTAGAGTTTGTAGCCGAAACGGGTAAACGGATTTCGATGAAATTTGGTATAGATGTGGAGGATAGTCTGAAAGAACACATAGGCTACTCACTTTTGTTTTTTTTTAATTCCACGCGGACGGAGTCGCGGGCGAAAGCTAGTAGGTGATAAAAGAATAATTAGCACGGATGGCCGTCTCTTGTAAAGAACTTTGAAAAAGACACCAAAATCTGCACACAACACAATTAATGTTAACAAAAGATTATATAGTACAAAACAAAGTAAAGTCAACAATAGTACTATGTGAAATATTTGCACATTTATTTGCACAGCGTTAGTTTTGCACTATTCGAAAAATCCGTATGAATTTTAACTTTTCCTGTATTCAACTGCAACTATACAATCGTAGTTTCAATTTGTTACGTCGGTTCTAAGCTTTAAATGACTCTGGACTTTACAAGTATTGGCAGCGAAAGATATCCGAACATTCTGAATGTCCTATTTCAATTCACTGGGAAATAGTCACTGTTATCTAAGGAAAATATAGTTTTATCATTCTAAAAATAGCAAATTTAAAAATGTTTAATTTCAAAGTAACATACGACTGTTAACTTTTGCACAGGCACTTTATTACCCTTAAGTAATCTTTTTATAACAAAAAATATTAATGTTACCAACACTAAGATCAAAATGTCATGTATTTTTCTCTAAACTATTATAGTTCAATGGATTTTTTTAATCAGTTGTTCGTCACACTAGACGCTATCGAATTAAGAGAGATCCGAAATGCATTTGTACTACGTTAGGAGATTGCTTCGTAAATGCTTTTAAAAATATCAAAGCAAAATGTGGGAATTAGATTTAATGACGTACACGATATATCCGTCATATTTGTAACTAGCTTTCGCCCGCGACCCAGTCCGCGTGGAATTTAAAAAAAAATATGTTCTTCCAGTCCTTTCTCCACGTCTATACCAAACTTCATCGAAATCCGTTTACCCGTTTA
>LD700007.1:1115654-1145705 GCA_003118335.3 Papilio memnon | reverse complement strand
ATAAAAACGACTGCATTACCTAAATAGGGTAGGTAGGGATAAAATTTAATTCGCATGAACTCATATTTCAGTTGACTTTATTCGTGAAGTTTTACATTTTAGCTAAAAGTGTTGTGTCGGTCATATACAAAATACATTAGATATTTTGTGCATAACCTAACGTGTGTGATCGGCACGTGTCTACATGTTGTCATTTTCCAGCAAGGTTAAAACTTCATGCAAACCCTACCGTGTATGGCCTGCATAAGACAAAACAAATGAAACTGCATTTTTTTCACACAAACTCGTTACAAACGGATACGGTATTCCCCTTTCGGTTCCATTTCAAAGTAATCAGTCTTTTTAATCGGATTTGTAAATTCTTTCACGTGTGACGCCCGAATAGAGGTTGATTTTGGAATTCCACACTCGCATGGTTTTATATTTTTGAATGAAAAAACAAATTTACTGTTACCTTTTACATAATTTATAGTTCTTACTACTGGCAATTATACTATCGTTAAATCCGTGATAGACAAAAATTTTATATCAATAATAATCTATACTAATATAATAAAGCGTAAACACACACTTCTTTGTTGCCTAAGATGTCAGCAATTAGAGCATATTTTTGAAGAATACTTTTTCTAATAAAAAGCCCTGCACTTACGTCACGCTTTAGGCTATATATTTCCACGCCATTAAACTTAAGGGGGTAAATATTTTGGATAAAAACCCTAATGTGGGAAAGAGACCATAAGTAGCTGTCAACATCAAGGAAGCAAGATTACAATGGTTTGTCATCATGTCGTGTCATTTGGACATTTGCAATTGATAATTTGACAAATGTAGGTTGGCAAATGAAATAAAGTTTTTATAATTTCGCGCGGATGAAGCCGCATGGGAACAGCTAGTCATGGATAAAAAGCCTACTGAAGTTTCTACGTGAACAACATATCAATCACATACATCAACATCACACAAAATGATATGCGGCTTCAACCTTTGACTTTTAAAAGACAGGACTTGTCAATCACATCCATGCCGTCTGTGAAATAAAAACGAACAATAACTTCTACTTGTTGTCTTGTACGCTCGTTTTGTGTATAAGTTAGTTCATAAGACTTTATTTAGTTTAATTTGAGGAAATGTGGCAGAATTTAGTTGGTAAAACGCTGCCCCTAGTCCATTTCTTTACAGTCACAAGCTCCGCATGATTAATCGTAAAACTATTGGAGCATTGCCGCTGGCTCAACAGATTTGGAAAAGGTTCTGAAACTGGTATTGAATTTTCCCCATTTCAATGCCTTATTGTATGTAATTCTAAGTAAACTCCAATTCTATTACTACAAGAAACATTGAAGTTATTAATCTTGATAACATTATAAATTCGTAAGTTAGGCTGGATGGATGTTTGTTAAAGTTTGTCGCAATAATGTCTGAACAGATCTAGATGTATAGCATAGTCAAGAAGAACGTAGAAGATACTTTTTTTTTAATTAGGGAACGAAACGATGGTAGGTAAGTAAATACTTAGATAGCAATTAAAATACGTAATATTAAATTACCCGAAATTCTCCACTTAGTTTCGTTTTAATATCATTTGGTTGAAAAGTTTAATTAACGCGACCTTTTTACAACGTTAAATGCGAAGGTTTTCAGCAATGTAACAAACTGAATCACTGAAGTTAACGCTGCATGAAATTTATATGGGATTTAATTTGAAAGTGCTAGTTACTCCTGGAAGTGGCATCTACTATTATACCTATTAAAATAATATGTTTATAGAGTTTTATATTTGAATCTAAAATTATTTTTATGTTACATTGTATCCCTCAACTTGTGTCGAAAACGAAAAAAACTCCATGTTTATTTTACGATTATAATAGTTAAGAAATGTGTTACTTAACTTCAAATATAAGGAACTTTCAACAGTGGTAGAGCCCGCTTTAACATCTTAACACGAATGGGTCGGCTCGCCCGGTGCAATACCACGACCACACAGAAGACAGGCGTGAAGTGGAAGCAATTCCGCGTTTCGTCTGATGATTGTGGTGCCAGAGGCCCAACTTTAGTCCCTTTCCCGTTCCACCCCTTTCTTATAAGGAAAGAATTGGATGGGGAAGTGGATTTGACGGTGGAGGAGACGCATAGGACGGGGAAATATCCTCTTTATGTGCGTCTCCTCCTCCGTCGATTTAGGGTAGGCAACGCATCTGCAATTGCGGATGTCTATGGGCAGCAGTCGCTTCGCCATCTCGGCGGATTTAGGTGGCCGCTTGCTCGTTTGCCACCTTATCGTATAAAAAAAAACTTTATAATTATCTTCATTAGCATTATTATAGTGTATAGATGATTTAATAAAATATACATAAGTAGGTATAGTTTTTTGGATGCGTTCGTTTTAAATGTTTAAAAAAATACGATATTCCAAAAAGAAAAAAAGACTATTTATAGCTTATAATGTTCGTAAGACGGAAAGCTAGAGCTCAAGTTTCTTACTTAGAAATATAAAACTTAATCGGTATTAACGAGAAGAGTTGCGTCTAAGCTGGATTGAAATCTCTAGAGATATAAGAATAAAATATTCTACAACAGAATTTTCTTGGATACTTAATTGATTAAGTATTTAATACAATTAAAAATCATTTATTATGGTAAATATTGTGTCATTAAATTTGGTCAGAATTATTACCCCTACACTATTTTTTTTTATACATTAAGGTGGCAAAGGAGCAAGCGGCCACGTATATCCGCCGAAATGGCGAAGGGACCGCTGCACATAGACATCCGCAATTGCAGATGCGTTGCCTACCCTAAATCCACGAAGGAGAAGACGCACATAAAGAGGATATTTCCCCTTCCTATGCGTCTTCTCCACCGTCAAATCCACTTTCCCATCCAATACTTTCGTTACAAGAAAAGGGTGGAACGGAAAAGGGACTAAAATTGGGCCCCCCATGTAGCAAATCAATTAGTCACTTTTCTACCTTGAGGGTTTTTAAAAAACCGTATGACATGTGTGGAGGAAGTTTATCCATAGATTGGGACAAGGGCAGGGAGATCGAACAAAACATTTTTTTCGCCCCATTTACTAACCTTAAAAATTTATCAGTTAAAAAGATTTTGTTACAAATTAAAGTGAAAAATAAGAGAGAAATCTTCGTATTTATTCTGCGGAGGATAATGGAGAGGTTGCTAAGACAAAGCAGGTTCCCGAGGGATTGGCGCAGCTCAGACTGCGCCTTGTTCTAACTCGATGGGATGGCAAATGTTAAGCCATTTTATCGCGTACACAGCATTGATAATTAATAGGACTTGCTGATAAGATACTTATCAATATTTATTAAACTTTTGCATATCATATACAGCTTTTCGCAAACAATATTAAATACTAACTTTCGCCCGCGACTCTGTCCGCGTGGAATTAAGAAAAAACCAAAGTAAGTAGCCTATGTGTTCTTCCAGACTATGTTCTACATCTGTGCCAAATTTCGTCTAGATCCGTTCAGCCGTTTAGGCTACAAACTCTTACAAACATCCATTCATCCATCTAACCTTTCGCATTTACAATATTAGTATGATTAAGAGATAGAAGGATCGTCCAATTATATTTGTAAATACATGAATTTGATATGCTATTTTTATTTATATGTGAAAAATCTGAATTTTTGGAGTAACAATTTAGTAAGTATTGGGAAATTATCAATTTAATTGTTGATTTAAACCCATTTATCTACCTATTACTTGTTACGTTTGTCACTTAGTTGGTTTAAAAATGACCACAAGATTTATTTGAAAAGAAAAGCGGATTTGTAAATTAAATTACAATTTTCTTCACACTCTAATAAGATTAAAAAAGTTAATACGTTTAAAGCAAAATAATAGGGTTTCAGGCTTCGAAAGCTTTAACTGGCAGCTAAGCTCAAGTTCACGGTGCTTAGCGCTAAGCTCGCTAATGGGTGTTATTACACGTATTAAGACCACACAAGTAAATTATAGCGTTAATTAGAATAATTTGTGATTAAGACAATTTTAAAAACATAATAAAAAAGCTATTAAAATCTGCTTACAGGTTTTGAGTTATACTCGCATTTGAATGCAAAGATTTTGGTGTTTCACTTGAAAAAATCAAACCAACCTATATCCTTAAATTAAGGCATTTAAATTTGTTGTATTTTTTTCGTTTACATGACGTTTCATCATTCATTATTCATCATTAGAGCGTGCGCACATCTGAAACTAAACTATCGCACAACTATTTAGTCTTGCTTTGATTCCCATGAGCCTACATGGAGGTGCGAACACCACTCGATTTTTAAGGTACAACTACTAAACAGTTCAATTCATTGCGAAACAATAGACAATCGCAATGTTGTGCGATTGTCGATTGTTTAATCAAAGGTGAGCGCCCGCTCTTAGTGTTAATCACCGACAAATACCGCTAAGGGATTGCCATAGACAAGAAACTGAACTGAACTGAACCGACAAATATTGATAACCTCATTGGCTTGAATAATATTGAAGATTAACTGTCGCCCGTGACTACATCCGAAAATTAAAAAAAAACTTAATTAGTAGCCCATATGTTCTTCAAGACTTTGTTTTACATCAATGCCAAATTTCAGGAACATCCGCTCAGTCGTTCTGGGAATACTTAGTAAGAAACATCCTTCCATCATCATCATCATCACCAGCTCACTATACGTCCCCACCGAGGGGTTCGGAGCCTACCCTAAGTGAGGGTGACTAGACCAGTCAACCACGCTGGCCCAATGCAGGTTGGTTGACTTCACACATATCAAGAAATTCTATCCATCGAATCTTCATAATTTATTAGGAACTATTTTTCGCCCGCGACTCCATCCGCGTGGAATTAAAAGAAAAAGAAAAGTGAGTAGCCTATGTGTTCTTCCAGACTACCCTCTACATCTATACCAAATTTCATCGAAACCTGTTCAGCCGTTAAGGCCACAAACTCTAACAAACATCCATACATCCATCTAAACTTTCGTATTTATAATATTGTTAAGATTAAGATTGGTACGATATTAAGAAAAAAGTAAAATAGACATTTGTAATTATTCTAACAGCGTACCTATTTATTCTTTTTTCCACGTTGACATCCTAAATGTAACATTTTGTGCGCCGTCATCTATTGAAAACAATTCGCATAGCGGTATTGTGAACTTCGATTCCAGTGACTGTTGGCCGGAGAATTGAAAACGAACTCTGCAATATTTTAACTTGTATCTGCCAATGCGTTGAACGCAAGCTGCAAATCAAAAACTATGCACATTTATAGTTTTACCGTTGAAAAATAATTGCCGTTTCATGGTATACAATTCCGTTATATGCGTTTGATAAAGTTTTTTTAAGTGTCACAGAAGATCGATCACTTTTATTTCATTATTACAAATATATGCATTTACAGAAAAGTGTCGGCACTTCATTAATTTTCATCAATGGGATTGAGTGGCTCATGCATACACAATGCTCGAGCATCATTCCATTAAAATACATTGATGAATATTTTTACTCAATTAATTAAAATGTATGAATTTTAATTCAGACAGTTATTGTCCTAAGAGTTTTAAATAGTTATTCTTTTCAATTACAGTGTCTAAAAAATTGCTTAAACATTACGAGCGTCACCAACCTTTGATTTAAAATTGATCTACCAATAATATCTAATATGGAATTGTTTTGATGTGGTTTTATATCTATTTTACATTTTTATATTCATTTCCCCCTCTCTCCGATGGCAACGCCGTTGTTTAAACATTTTTAACAGCACATAAAATAAAAACCAAAGGTGTTTGTATTGTGGCTCCGTTGTCCGGTTACAACAGTTAATATTGTACTCTGTTGTCTACAATATTTAGTTTTATAATACTCATAAGTATTATCTGCATTTACGGTATTATGATACTCCTACTCCTAGTAATACTATAGTATATATAATATAGTATCTTTGATATAGTGGTTACGATGTGAAATTTATTGGGTATTATCCGGAAACTCTATTACGCTACTATCGCCTTCGCCACACGAATTATAAGCCTTGCTTAGCGCAAGATTCCGTGCTTAATGATTTAATGTTAAATATATTTTTGTGAATTAATACTTTAATTTTGTACAAATAAAATATTATTTTGTCATTACATTGACTGTTAATATTATATATACAAGAGAAGTATGGATTAGGCTGATGATTTTAGTGTATGGCAACACTGTTGTCTACTGTCATGGCGGCTTGCTATCAATCAATCCCATCCTCGTCGTCATATTTACTGTATGCTGGTGACTTCCGCTCACGTCGGTGGCTCGGAAACAACTTGCTGGTATGCCGCTACGACAGTAGATAAATTATTGTAAATATTGTAAATATATTTTCTGTGTTTTAATAAGTTTTCATTATGTAAATAGATAAGAAATGTCGAATGAAACTGTTTCATACAAAGATCGGAAAGCTTGTTTATTTTATTAAGAAAACTAGCTGTTCCTGTGCGGCTTCATCCGCATAAAAATATCTAATGTTGTTGTTTACATTTGTCAAATTATCAATTGCAAATGTCAAAATGACATGACATGATGACAAAGCATTGCAATCTTGCTTCCTTGATGTTGGCAGCAACTTATGGTCTCTTTCCCACATTAGGGTTTTTATCCAAAATTTTTACCCCCTAAGTTTCATGGCGTGAAAATATATAGCCTAAAACGTGACGTAAGTGTAGGGCTTTTTATTAAAAAATATACTAGTCTAATTGCGTTATGTCGATTGAACCTTTGTTTGGTACGTCAGTTTAACTTTTCTTATATAAGAGTTAAACAAAGAAAAGCTCTCAAGAGCTTATTACGGCAATGCAAGCTCATTGCGGTAACACAATCTTGAGAGCTTTTTTGTGTTTAAGTAAAAGTCGATGTAACACAACGTGGAAGACAAAAATAAGACCCAGTGCAAGTGATCAAGTAATTCTTATGACTATGATTAACAAATACATTTACTTGATTTTTTTAATTTTAGAGAAGAGAAGTTAGAACTAACTTTTCTTCTCTAAAATTTGAACATATATTAATTCGTCGTATCGTCTCGAATTTTCCTTTTACACTCGAAGTTATTTCATTTAAACGGAATTCATTACAGTATTTATGGTGTCGAGGATTAGACAGTTTTCAATGTAGGATAGTATTTTCCCGAACAGTGGTTCACAAGCAAACTCAACAGCAATACACGGGGTGCGCATCGTGTGTTAACGGCTGTTCGAGCATGAGCCTCCGAGTGGGAGCTTAAGAACGTTGTTAAGGGGCTTATATCCCTTAAATAAATCGCTCTACAAATCAACAGATGTATTTAAATAAAGTGTAGTTTAAAATTAGGAACTTTGTCGTGTTGTATTTATATTTTAATTTCTTTAAAGTAGTTTGTAGTCTAATGTTGTGGATATTGTACGTCGATGACGTCATGACCTCGGTGTTGCCTCCTTCGCTTAAAAAAAGTATCACTTGTTAATTGAGTCACTGTTACAAATGTTCATCTTATTAACTATTAAATAAACTAAGGTATAAATGGAGGGATAATTAAATTATTCGCAGCGTTCAGTTAAACAAACAGTACGTTTCGCTCATTCATTTACATTAGCGGGTCTCAAAGACAAATTAATGGATGCAGCCGTGTTGTCTGTGTTGAGGAAATAATGTACTATAAATTCACAATCAAAGAAGCTTAAGTAAGGGTAATCCATTTTTATGTACTGAACCATTATAACTATATTGATTTAAAATTAATTTTACAAACGGAAACATACTATCTTGACCCACATTGTAACAATCATAACATTGCAATCCCGATTTTATAACCCTAGGTTTAAAACATAATTAACTAAACTGAAGTATCAAAGAATAAAAAGAATCCAGGCATGTCACTGTCGCATCGAATTCAAGCCGCGACACGCGTGCATTGGGCATGAAAAGCAAAATACCGCTTCGCGTTGCGAACCGTTACCGATCAATACATGCTAAGTTTGTTCTGAGCTAGATTTATAGAGGACGCCTCTCCGGGCCCGCTGTATCGCGCCAAGTACCCTCTTATTCCCACACCTCATCTACATGTGCCAGTTCTGTTTGCACGATTACAACTGATGCGACGGTCATTGTTTCATTCTATTTTAAACAAAGGAATATTGTAAAGAAATGACTGACGAAGAAGACAATTGACTGTCACCGACAACCAAAACAATTGAAGTACGCTTTGATAGTTTACTTAGGGTGGAATACTAACTTCGTTACAGTTTCATGATTATCATCGTCACCAGCTCACTATACGTCCCCGATGAGGGGCTCGGAGCCTACCCTAAGTTAGGGTGAGTAGGCCATAGTTGATTACGCTGGGCGAATGCGGGTTGGTGGACTTCACATAAATCTTTGAATTTCTTCGCCGACATGTGCGGGCATCACGATATTTCCTTCACCGTACGAGTAAGAACGTCGGGTAAATTATGTACATATGAAATTCGAAAAATCACATTAGTACATGGCTGGATTCGAACCCAAGATCTGTAGATTACAAGTCAAGTGTTTAAACCACTGAGCCACCGACGCTCCTTTCATGAATACACACTCAATATTAGAACTTCTTTTCGCAAATCATATTTTTCATCGTAATCTGCTTCCTTTATTGATTCCTAAGTTTTAGTTTAAAGTGTCGTTGTTGATGAGTAACGGTAGTTCCATATCATCATCATCATCATCATTATCAACTTGCCCTTATCCCTTACGGAGGGTCGGCACAGTATGTGCTACTCTTCCATACATTTCTATCAGCCGTCATATCTGAATCCACTCCCTTCTTAAGCATATCCTCTTTCACACAATCCATCCATACTTCTTTCGGTCTTCCTCTTCCTTCGTAGCCATCCACATTCATTCTTAAGTTCCACAGTAGTTATATCATCATATTTTATATGCATTAAATTAAATTATACAAAAGCAATATGGTATACACAATATGATTGTATGTTATTAGATTTTTGTTGACTCCCCGCCGTCGTATCTCGCAGAAACAATAATACTTGAGCACCATATGTGGAATGAAAGCCAAATGGAAATCATGTTTTCTTTCCACCTTTATTATTTTAATAAAAATAGACTTATTATTTTTGTTAGCCTGCTTTCGTCTATTTTATCTTAGAACATTACAAATACAAGCCTTCTCGTTATTTTGTTTTAACAAGCACTTTTCTCTAGAACTTGTGTAATTTAATGAAACGAACAAAAAAAATCAATCAATATAATTTTAACTATTGGTTTTTAGTGTCGTCGATAATTTCTATTAATTTCAAATTATTAGTAAATCCTCATTTGAGTAATAATAACCATTTTCTCTGATCTCTGTATGTAATTCTCTTAGAGAAATGTGTTTTCACGGACGGTTAGACATAACTAATACTACACATTAAATAGTTGAAGACTACATTATTCTGTGTCCTTTAGATCTCACCGCCCTTGGGGCAAATAAAGCTGAGCACTAATTCTGAAACTTTGAGATGCATAATGTAGCATTGATAAGAACTTGTCTATTTGTTTTCTAAAGTATTTTCTCAATATTGAAGAACACGAGGGAAATTATTAATCTAAAATCATTATAATGATCAACATCATCATGACTATCATTATCGTGATCATCATATCATTACCATCATCACTGTGATCAACTTCATCATCTTTTCATCAGTCTGCATCTGTCTTCTGTTGGTTATTGAAAAGTTAGTGCTCCAGACTTCCATAGACATTGTCAGACCCATCAATAACAATGTTAGTAGATAAAGTTTACTTCATTGTAAACTAAATTAGATGTTTAACAAAATTGTACCGACGTTATTGAATGTTGACACAATGTAAAATGTTTACTACTAGAGGATTTAGGTGGTATTGTTTGCAATTGTTTCTGAATGCAAGTCGCAGCCGCGTAACAAGCCGAACACTTCTGGGAAATTCACACCGAAGTAAATATTGTACGTTGAGCTTTGCAAATAACCGTTAGCTTCCGTGAACTGTTCGAAAGTTGAATGTGTACACGTCTCAAGTGATAGCTCTTATTCCCATTTCTTATTTTCATATGCAAGAAGTATAATCGTTTTATTTTTTTCTTAATGCTCGTTAACAAGAGTTCAACATTTGAGTTTCTTATTGTGATGAAATTCCTAACTGAACTAAAAAATAATGTGGATAAAAATATTGTAACTGGACCATATATCGCATTATCGCTTCGAATTACAGTCGACTCAGGAAACAACCATTTTGATCTTCTAATTGCAGCCTTAAAGGTCTAAAAGTAACGTCGAAAGGCACGTAAACAGTGCCTTGAAATGTAACCGCTTTTTGCTGTAGATTTAATCGTCACCGCTTGTGTTAGGAAGTTGGCGACAAATTGTAAAGTGCGCATTCCGGCACTTACCGCACTGCGACATACAAGAACGTTTTCTATTTCTTAACCTTACGGTCAAGTGACGCCAAAAATACGCGACAATACTCAAAACTGCCATAACTTGCTTAGTACGGACAAAATCGGAATAACGTGATAAATGTAAGTAAATAATCAAACAAAAAAAAAAGTAATTTTTAGACATTTTTTCTAACAAATCTATAAAGTTCCAAGAACAATTGACTAAAGTTTTTTTTTTAATTAACTAGTGATAAAGGAAGACATAGACGACAAACAATAATTTCAGTAGTTTTTAGAGCGGTATGTCTTCTATTTAAAACTTAACTTATATCAACAATATGGCAATGAATAAATTACCATCTATTTTAATAACTAGGAAAGTTGGAGAAGTTTGAACTCTGTCCGACTGTTTTCAGAAATTTAAATTAAACTGCACCTGCAAAATAGAGCCGTCAAATAATTTATGCACAAAGTTTCGGCTGTCGTGAACACTTGTGGAGTTATTTTTTATTTTTTCTCTACGTCTCTTCCTTTAAGATGTTCCAGATATCAATATTTTAATCTTATTTCTTATTATTTCTTATCTGAGCAGACTCTTTAATCTATCTATCTATCTTCTATACGTATAATAAAAGTGTATGTTTGTAATATCATCAACAACTTCAACTTGCCCTTATCCCTTACAGAGGGTCGGCACAGTATGTGCTACTCTAATATCAAAAGAATAATTCCAGATTTCGGGAAGATGATGTATTTAAATCGCATTTTTTTTTTGTCTGTCTGTCCACAAGCCGCGTTTGTTCCTGGTAATCTCCGAAACGGCTGGGCCGATTTCGACGGGACTTTCACTGAAGGGTAGCTGACATGGATAGGCATATTATAGGCTACTTTCTTTTAAATTCCACGCTGTCAAACGGGTGGTACAAATTTGCGCCAACGAAGTTTGCGGGTGACAGCTCGTCTTAGATAATGATGTAAAATAGAGAAAATAAGATTCATTATTGGGTAAAAAGTTTTATTGAACCATAGAATCTCAGGGTCATTCTGACAGCAAATGATTTGTGTTCGGTTTTACGTCTCGTTATTGAAGTTATCAGACTCCCTTGCCGATGTACTTTTCGTTCATAAACTTAGGATATACTTGACTTCTAAAGCAAACATTTACGATGCACTTCCAGTATACCCCTGGTATGGAACTGCGGTGTAGTGCTGTACACACATGCCACTAGATGGCGCTTGTACGGGTACTTTAAAGAAATTGCTTCGTCTTGGATAGTTTATTAATCAAGTTGTTCATTGCTTTGTTAACTATCTCGCGGATGATCAGCGCTGGGTACTTCAATCAGAAGCATCCAGCATTTATAGCTGAGCGAGGACCCAATCCGGTCAGCATTGCATTACACATTTTAAATATTTCGTCTGTCCTTTATTTACGTGTTTATTATTGCTTATTTTATTACTTTGTTTTTATTTTCTCTTTTATAATTCCTAATTGTGTTGTAGTGTTGATGAGATTAAATGTTATTTTATTTATTTATTTATAACTATAGAGAGCTTCATGATTCCTTACTGGTGTTATACGATAAATTACAATTTAATGTGTCTGGTTAAAAAATTGTAATTCTGAAGTTTTAATATGACTAGATATTCCGTTGTTAGCGAGGAAATACAATTTTATTGAATTATTTAAAACTTTCACAGATCAAATTCAGGTTTAGTTAAATCTGTACTTATGCTGTTTATATGTATATTCTATGATGATGATGATGATGGTCATGATGATGATAATGATGATGACATTATTGTACTGGGCTTCTTATTTTAATATTAAATAGGGTGTATAAAGCTAACTCGGTTTACGTGAAGAGAAATTAATTTTGGCGACGCATATTTATAATAAGGCCTCTGTAGGCTTATTTAGTTATGAGCGCTCCTGTTTCCTGTTTATGCTTAAATTTCTACAAATAAATTGTTCAAAGCCACTGAAAAGTGACAATTATCGGATTTTTTAGTGTTTACAATATTACTATTAACACTTTATATCCGTAAGTTTAAATAAGATAATAATTGTTTTGTCAACGGAATTTTATTTTATACTAGCTTTCGCCCGCGACTCCGTCCGCGTGGAATTAAAAAAAAACAAAATCAAGTAGCCTATGTGTTCTTCCATACTATCCTTTACGTCAATGCCAAACATCATCGAGATCCGTTCAGCCGTTTAGGCTACAAACTCTAACAAACATCCATCCATCCATCCATCTAAACTTTCGCATTTATAATATTAGTTAGAAGTTAGATTTTGAATATTTGATGTTGAAACTGAACAATTAAGTAAATCGTGTCTAAACGTTTTAAATTAGGTAATTTACATTGTTGATATTTTTACACGAATCTTTTATTTTTGTTAAAAAAAGTGATTTAATACATTTTCAATAATATATCTTACTAATATTATAAATGCGAAAGTTTAGATGGAAGGATGTTTGTTAGAGTTTGTAGCCTAAACGGCTGAACAGATTTCGATGAAATTTGGTATAGATGTAGAGGATAGCCGGGAAGAACACATAGGCTAGGCACTTTTGATTTTTTTTAATTCCACGCCGACGGAGTCGCGGGCGAAAGCTAGTAAATTATAATTTTGATACAATAATAATTAACTTTATATAGTTGAAATCAGGCTTCATTCAGTCATAGCCATATTTTAATCAATTTTGTATTTCATCTCTTGTATATTTGAAACACAACAAAGTATCTGTAGAAATGAACATTTTAAATTTAAGTGCATTTAATAGGTGTTTTTAATAATTTTTTTTAAAGAAAAGCTCGTTAAATTACAAAACATTTCACTAATTGTGTATTAGAAAACATTTTGTAACAACTATTAGCCCTTTTTGTTGAAATCAAATAATAATTCCTTCGAATAAGAGTATTCAAAGTAATTTGAAACTACCAGAAACAGCAATATCCGGCGCGGACATATTGCCTTCGGGAATCTTACTCGCTTACTAAATGTTTGATCGCCAGAACAAGCGTAACTTTGTCGTAACATAATATTGCTTAACAGAGAATGTGCTAACTTATATTTTTATTAAAAAAATATTTTATTGTTATTTTTGTGGAGGGTAGAGATTAGACCTGTCTCAGAAAGATATGCAGAACTCTACTTCAGGTTTATTTATTTACTAGCTTTCGCCCGCGACTCCGTCCACGTGGAATAAAAAAGTATGTAGCCCATGTGTTCTTCCAGACTATCCTCTACATTTATACCAAATTTCGTCGAGATCCGTTCAGCAGTTTAGGTTACAAACTCTAACAAACATCCATCCATCTAAACTTTCGCATTTATAATATTAGTAAGGTAAGATTTATGCAGTTAGAACCTAAGGTAGTTGTTAATGGTTTATCATTGAAATATGACACAGGAATTAAAATTTACATGGATAAAAATTCCACATGAACAGGTAACATTTTTAAAACATATCAACTGCAATATTTCATTTCCACGGCCGACGATAAGGAACCGATTCGTGTGCATTACTCGACCAATGACATTTTTCCACAAACAAAATGCTAGTTGCAATTGTTTTCTGTATCGCAATTTTAAATTATACCAGTGATGTATCAATGTTAAAATTTAACAGTGGTAGAGCCCGCTTTAACATCTTAGCACGAATGGGTCGGCTCGCCCGGTGCAATACCACGACCACACAGAAGACAGGCGTGAAGTGGAAGCAATTCCGCGTTTCGTCTGATGAGTGTGGTGCCGGAGGCCCAACTTTAGTTCCTTTCCCGTTCCACCCTTTTCTTATAAGGAAAGGATTGGATGGGAAAGTGGATTTGACGGTGGAGGAGACGCATAGGATGGGGAAATATCCTCTTTATGTGCGTCTCCTCCTCCGTCGATTTAAGGTAGGCAACGCATCTGCAATTGCGGATGTCTATGGGCAGCGGTCGCTTCGCCATTTCGGTGGACTTATGTGGCCGCTTGCTCGTTTGCCACCTCATTTTATAAAAAAAAAAAAAAATTAGGTGTAAAAATTAATGTTAATATTACTTTATTTATTAAAATAAAATGCGGTACTAAAAGTATCTAAGTTAATAAATAAGATGGAAAATGTGTTGAAAAACAAAAAAATACAAATATAACGGCACGTGGCCATTATCGCCATTTTCTGCGTCCATGATCGCCGAGCGAATGTGGGTAGTCGGGCGAGGAGAATAAAATCATTTGTATAGAAGTTAATACACAATAATTATATTCGCAAAATACAACTGTTATCACAATCAGCAATTTTAATATTACAACAAAATGGTGACGCTTCACCGAACACGTCTTATGTCAGCGAGATGCAAATCGATTGTGTGTCGTTTTGTCTCTGCGCACTAAAGAGCCCGTTTCTACACTCTGACGCAACTGCGTCAGAGTCTAGAAACGTCAAAATACCTTTTTTTAAAATGTCACTGTCAAATGTCGTTATGACGTTTCTTAACACTCTTAAAAAACACGGAGGCGCCGTCAAATATAAAACAACGCCATGTTTAGCGTTGCTATTAGGGTGTGCAAATAGCGTTCCATATGAATCGAACATTGAATTCGAATCGAAATTAGAATCGAATAATTAGAATTTTAAACTATTTATAATTAGAAAAAGTTTCAATACATTCGATTTAATTTCTCACTGTAAAGAAGCTTATACGATTTAATTTTACACCGCCTACTGCCTATTAGTTCTTTTATAATCGTAGAATACGCTGAATCGAAATGAAAATGGTTCGAATGAAATTTGCTTGGAGTGCACTCGAGTGAGGATTGATCGCTGAAGCGGTAAAGCGCTGCCGATGAGACACATTGTTAACTATGAAGCGCTCGCATTTCCAACTGACATTGGAAATCTTTAGCAAACGTACTACTAATAACTTTATTTTCCACCAAGTATATTATTTAATGCCCTCATTAGCACAACGACGAAAACATAATTTTTGTATGATCTCTAAGTTATTTTGAAGTTTAAAATTTATTTATGGTCTCTATTCAATTTTTTACGTAAAGGATGCAACCGAGATTTGGGATTCATTTTTTACGTTCACCCTTATTGTCCATTAAGTTGCTCTGAATGTCGCTGCTTAAATGCCTCAGTTTCTGGCGTTTCCCGTTCAGCCAATCGGCCTCCCGACCAATCGGCCCAATACAGTTTTATAATTGGGCCGATTAAACAAAATAATCAAATATCATAGATTGAATCTATAGAATAAATCGGCCTAGTTAAAAGTGGGCCGATTGATCGTTAAGCCTATCGGCCCAATAGAAAACACTCGTGTAAGGTATTATATTTTAATTTCTTATTAAGATACATACAGCTGTTTTCTATACTAATATATAAAGAGGAAAACTTTGGTTGATTGTAATGAATAGGCTCAAAAACTACTTGACCGATTTAAAAAAATCTTTTCACCGTTAAAAAGATAATTTATTTGTGAGTAACATAGGATATATTTTTTCATTTCTTTATTATCTTTAAATTTCATGCAGACGGAGTCGCGGGCAAAATCTAGTATTACATATAATGTAACAGCTTTATACTATTTTATTGTGACGATAAACAACAAATTCGTTCCCATTACGCAGGCAAGGGGCGTTAACACGTAATCCATTAGGTGTAAAGTTTTGAGTGCTCCAATAATGTATTGTTTGTGATGTTAACATAAAACCGCTACAGCCTCCGCGCATTTCAATTAATTGTAATAATCTACCGCTATATTCCAGCTTTAAATATATACCTAAATTAAATGGGATTACAAATTAAAATATGTAATACTCAAATAGTTGTTTTACAGCTCTCTTATCCGTCTTTATCTCCGTCATTGAGAGTTCGAACACTGATTACAGTTTTTGAGATTGCAAACTGCAAATTATTTTTATATTTTCTTATTTTTATACACCTGTTTAATCATCGAGTGTCCGTAAATTACATAAATCTTCCGAAAACCACCGTAAGCCGCAATTTTAAGATTTACAACGTTTTTTTTTAATTAACTTGATAAATACTAGTTCCTGTTTAAATTGGAAAGTAACGATTGAAAGAATTGTAGATTTTGGTTGATTACCATGCATTTGATATGTTACAATTAATCGTATCGATAGTTTAAGTCTTGCAAATATTGCGTTTCACACTTACGATAGTTTACGTAGGAGCCAGCAAAATAATATTACATGCTAACCACTTTAATAAAAAGGCTAATCTACTGAAAAGTATAAAGCGAAACATGCATCTATTTTTTTATTATTATAAAGATTTGTATTTTTGTATGTATTGATATAACTCAAAAACTACTGGGCCGAAATTCTTTCACCATTTAAACTCTACGTTATCGGTGGTGTTTTTACTGATTTTTATCTTCACGCAGACGAAATCGCGAGCAATAGGATAGTTGTTAATAACATTGTTCCATACAATAACAGTTTTAAATACGAGTTTATTATCTATCTATACTAATATAATAAAGCGTAAACACACACTTCTTTGTTGCCTAAGATGTCAGCAATTACAGTATATTTTTGAATAATTCTTTTTTTAATAAAAAGCCCTACACTTACGTCACGCTTTAGGCTATATATTTTCACGCCATTAAACTTAGGGGGTAAATATTTTGGATAAAACCCTAATGTGGGAGAGAGACCATAAGTTGCTGCCAACATCAAGGAAGCAAGATTGTCATGGTTTGTCATCATGTCATGTCATTTTGACATTTGCAATTGATATTTTGACAAATGTAGGTAAACAATGAAATAAAGTTTTTATAATTCCACGCAGAGGAAATCGCACGGGAACAGCTAGTTCATAGAATAAAGTAACTAGTTCAGAAAATATCACGATTTTCCCGAAACGATATCTACAGGGTAAACCATTATATTAGGTAGGATTGTTATTCTACGTATTCGTTAGCATGTTGTGGAATTCAACGAGCGTTTTCTAAACAATTGAAGGCTAGATTTCCACAGAGTACTAATATTATTGAGCGTCGGTGGCTCAGTGGTTTAAGCACTTGACTTGTAATCTACCGGTCATGGATTCGAATCCCGCCGCCATGTACCAATGTGATTTTCGATTTTTTCGAATTTTCATATGTACATAATTTACCCGACGTTCTTACGGTGAAGGAAAACATCGTGATGCAACCTGCACATATCGGCGAAGAAATTCAAAGATATGTGTGAAGTCAACCAACCCGCACTTGGCCAGCGTGGTTGACTATGGCCTAGTTACCCTAACTTAGGGTAGGCTCCGAGCCCCTCGGCGGGAACGTATAGTGAGCTGGTGATGAGTTATATTATAGGTTTAGATTACAAATTGTAACATTGGAATAAATAATCTCAACGTGTTCAAAAGCGAAATTTTCTCAGTAAATCTTCGAATAGTAAATAAAATTGGCTAGTTTATTAGAAGTTTATGTTACTTTATTCAAGTTAGTTGGTATGAATGTTGACATATGTTGGTTTCACAATAGAGCATACCAGTAAGCAGTAGATTCTATACCATGTCACTGTCAAAATAATACAGAATGCTTATCACGTATATTTGTGAGAACCTTTTCGTTATATCACCGACAACATTTATAGTAGATTTGTGCAGCACGTTACGAATAAGTTCTCGCAACTGTCTCAATATTCTTGATAGACCCTCAGTTCTATCTTGGTGTACCGCTTTGCCTAATGCTATGCCCTCGTGTAAGGTGTGACTGTGTGTACTGGGTGTTGCATGTCCTATACTAATAAATTAATTAAATATCTATGCGTACAGTACAATGCAGTGATGAGCTTATATCGTTTGAATTAATTACTCCCTTGTAATAATCTTTTTATTAGCCGTCGGGGCACGATCCACCTACAACCCATGACGTCCGCATGAATTAAAGCTTAGCATTTAATTAGAATTAATTACGTTACACTGATTATCATGAACTTAATCTTTTTGTACAGAGTTCAATTATCCTTTAAATTTATTTTCTTAAAATAAAATTTGAAATAAAGCCTTTGTACACTTTTTCAAAGAATATCTGCGTTCATATGAACTTAAAATTTGATATAATAAATGTTAACGTTGACTAGATTACGTACGTGTATTATCTATATTTAATATAATAAAGCGTAAAAACACACTTTTTTGTTGCGTAATATGTCAGCAATTACAGCATATTTTTGAATAATTCTTTTTTTAATAAAAAGCCCTACACTTACGTCACGCTTTAGGCTATATATTTTCACGCCATTACTTACTTAGGGGATAAATATTTTGGATAAAAACCCTAATGTGGGAAAGAGAACATAAGTTGCTGCTAACATCAAGGAAGCAAGACTGCCATGGTTTGTCATCATGTCATGTCATTTTGACATTTGCAATTGATAATTTGACAAATGTAGGTAAACAATGAAATAAAATCTTTATCATTTCACGCGGATGAAGCCGCAAGGGAACAGCTAGTTTTTAAATAATTCTGGTCGACGAATCTGTGTTCATTAGTCTTCTATAGAGAATTAATCCTATACTTGGATTAACCAACTAACGAAGAGGAAAGTAAATATTCATTTGTTTGGTTGAATTGTAAAATTAACCGCACAATAGATAGTAAAAATATAAGAAGAATTTCATCACTAGAGTTGTAGTTAATTAATAGTACACTAGCTTCCGCCCGCGACTCCGTCCACGTGGAATTAAAAAAAAAACGAAAGTGAGTAGTGTGTTCTTTTAGACTATCCTCTACATTTACACCAAATTTAATCGAAATCCGTTCAGCCGTTTAGGCTACAAACTGTAACAAACATCCATCCATCTAAACTTTCGCATTTATAATATTAGTATGATAAAAAGTTTTCTTATAGGTCTCTAAGGTAGTTTGAATCCCTGTTTTACTTTTAATTAAATTTAGCTTGAGGAAGGTACGATATAAAGTCTATTAATAATGATTAGAAAAGTTATCGTAATATAATTATCCTACTTATTCAATAATATTGGTTCCGTCTTAATTACATTATTATTTTATCATACCCATTTATGTATGTATTTTTTTAGATATACACTAGTTTTGAATATTCTAGGAAAATAACCGATTGGTGAGCGATTGATAAGGGGGTTGCAAATTTACTTCCCATACTATGGCTAGCAAATTAGGTTGCTACAACTATTTGGAGTACAGGATTACTACTGCACAGCTTTGACGATGATGTTAGTGGGTAGTGATTATCGGCGAACCTCTTCCAATTCTGCACACGCATTAATAAGTTTTTTTAATTAGTACGAATCCATTTCATAGCTTAACAAAGCCTTAATTCATTATGTAGCGATCGTAACGCTTCACTAAAACAGACTAACGTTTAAATGTTACTGAATAAATAAATACAGTCGTAAGAAAGGCCTCGTAAATCCGTTAATTTGTCACCGAGCGGCGCTAATGTAAACGAATGGACTTCACGGACTCTTCAACAAATTAAACTTTGAGAACGCCCAAATTACCACATCCGTCTTTATTTTGCATCAACTAGGTTTCTCCGTGTCCGAGTAGAATTGTCCAAAATGTACAGCGTAAAAGATTTAGAAATAAAACTTGGATTTATAAAGACACGTGTATTGGTAAAATGTGTACAAAAAAAAAGACATAGAAAATACGATGACATTCACAATCTGTTCTAATTACAATAATTTGAATTCTTCCTTTTTTCTAACTTGTTAAAACCTCAAAACACGTAAAAACTCCTTGAACAGATATTAAAAAAAAAAACTGTCTATACTTTTAATATAAAGAAGAAAGATTTTTACTTTTGGATTTTTGGATTGATTGGATTGTATGTTAGAGTTTGTAGCCTAAATGACTGAACAGATCGCAATTAAATTTGGCATAGACGTAGAGTATAGTCTGAAAGAACACATAGGCTACTCACTTTTGTTTTTTTTAATCGCACGCGGATGCACTCGCGGGCCACAGCTAGTAAGTCACAAATTACTGGGCCAATTCTTTCACCATTAAAAAAACCTATGTTACATTTTTTTCTATTTTTTAATTTCACGTCGACGAACTCGTTAGGTGTTGCTAGTTAAAAATATTTTTAAATATAAAATTAAAAACAAAACATTTTTATTTAAGAACGCAGTCAATAATAGTTATTTTGCTTAACTTAACATACGTTTAATAATTTAAAATTTAAAATACTATTATATTTAACAAAGGCCATATTTTCATATTGTTAAATTCAACCAACGATTTCCATTTCAGTATCAGAAGAGCCATTAATTCACGGAAATGAAGCAAATTGCAGCCCACCTCGGAAACGCTTCCTCCGTGCGATTTTAACTTTCCAATGAAATAAATTATCGATTTATCAATTCCAAGAAATTGGAATTATTTTAATATATCTCATACTAGCTTACATCCGCGACACTGGAATTGAAAAAAAAACAAAAACAAGTAGCCTATGTGTTCTCCCAGACTACCCTCTATGTCTATGCCAAATTTCATCGAGATCCCTTCAGACGTTTAGGCCACAAACTCTAACAAACATCCATCCATCTAAACTTTCGAATTTATAATATTAGTAAGTAAGATTATAAAAGAAATACTATTAATTTTCAATAAATAATAATTATGTGTACTTAAAATAGAAATAGATAGAAAATAAAGAGTAAAATGTTTAACATAGGCGAAAATTGCTACCTACTTATTTTGAGCATTAAAGGAAAATAGACCTTATTGCAATGTTGATAAAATTCACAATCATTAGCAGTTAAATTCCTAATGTAACTGCATTTCTCAACGCGAGGTGCGCGTGGGGCGCATTGTTTGCCTCGGATAGGGGAAGTTAATTAACGAACTAGAATAGTCACTGTTCGGAAAAAGACTATCTCCATACCCTGGCCAGTATTATTGTCAGTTACTTTTGGATAAAAATATAATTGTAAAGAGGTTATTATACTTCAATACTTAATCTACGGATTAGAAACAGGAATAGCGTTATTTTTGAAATTTCTAACTGACACTGACAGTTGTCATAGGGAGGGGACGTGAACGTCGATATTCCCGTCCTGATAGTGTTGCGCCGCTGCCGGTTTTGGTTTTCTTCTTATCATTAGAAATAACTTCCTTGTAAGATATTGTTCGAAAATATTCTGATAGTAATGTGTAAGGGTCAACATTGCTATCATAACGAAGGTTTCATTTGAAACATCCCCCTCCCTCTCTCTATCTCTCTCTCTCTCTCTCTCTCTTTTCATTTTAAAACTTTAGATCTGGACATCTTTTGATAGATTAAAAATAGCGCAATACGTAGAGTTGTGGAGACGTCATCTGTAGAAATTACACTTGTCTACTAAGATTGTATATAGCACAAAACCCTGGAGATCGTAAAGTAAAAACAAAAAGCACTTGTGTTAATAAGGGTCTAAGCTCTCGCATCAACCAGTCGCCCATAAAATGGATTTATGTATATCCGGATCGTTGCCAACTTCATTTTCTTTAAAAAATTGTGTTGCCCGTTACAAAATAATATTATGTGAAATGCTAGCCAAGATGTTACTGTTCATTTTATTAGTAACAGAACCTAAAAAATCTGTTCAAACAAGATTATAGAACAAATTTTATTTAAATTTTCCCGTCCTTTTCTAACGAGGAAAGGACGGTAAAGGGACTTGCCAGAGAATGGGATGTAAATGAAGTGCAAATGTCACCTCTCTGTACTTTCCTTCTTCTCTTGGCGTGGAGAATTTGTTGAAGATGTCTATCCGCAGTGGTCTCTTTAAGTGACTTTTTTTTAATTATATATTATAAGGTGGCAAACGAGCAAGCAGCTACCTGAATCTAGCGAAACGACCGCTGCACATAGACATTCGCGATAGCGAATGCGTTGCCTACCCTTTATCGACGGAGGAGAGACGCACATAAAGAGCATATTTCCTCTTCTTATGCGTCTCCTCCACCGTTAAATCCACGTTCCCTTTCCATCGTAGTCTTATGAGAAAAGGGTGGGAAGGGACAGAGACTAATGTTGGGCCTCTGGCACCACACTCATCTGACAAAACGCGGAATTGCTCCCACTTCACCTCTGTCTTCTGTGTGGTTGTGGTATTGCTGGGGGCGACCCGACCTATTCGTGCGAAGATGTTAAAGCGGGCTCTACCACTGTTAAACTTGTTCGTTTGATATTTTATAGTACTAAAACATTTTAACTAGCTTTTCTAAAATTAATATTATAACATCATAGAGTTTTTATTTTTACTGGCTTAACAAAAAAAGCACTGCAGTTTTCTATGCTTTATTATACCTGTTAACTTAACAAATTTGATATTTCTAAGCGAACGAAATACCAAAGCGAAATATATTAAACGATTTACAACCTCGGCGTAGATCGTCCATTATTCCGTTTTATCAGCACGATAAGGCGATCGGTAAGAGATGTAAATTACTATTGAAATTCAAATAAGACTTCAGCTAGAGAATAGTGTTATCGTACGAAAGCAATTGGTCTTTGTATAACACAAAACTTTGTATAAAGATGTTCGAAAGTTAAAGAAATGATGACGAGTTTTGTAAGTAATAATGCTTTAAATCTGAAAGTTTGGATGGATCCATTAGATGTATGGATAAGGCGTTCTCGTTGGACCTATTGGCACAACTATCAATCGCTTTTATCGGATTTTTCCCTATCGAAATAATTGAATTCATAGAATCAATCGGCCAAAGGGAAACAAATGCTATTGCGCCTAACGACCAATCGGCCCAACGGGAAAACCAATTAATATATCCATCGTAATAAATTGTTGCTACGAAATTCTTCAATTTAAGTGATCTAATATTAATTTTTGGCCAACGAATAATAAAAGAGAAACCTGTCATTATCTGAAAAACATACAACCAAATTTTTAATTAAAACTTCGGACAAAAGGGTTTCAACTACCCCTTTCAAGCATTTTATTCGTACTTAAGAGATAAGTAGACTTTAAATGAAAGTGAATATAATATACAAGCAAAATAGACTTGTACGTATAATTGCATTTACACTCGCATGAACATATTGTGCGAAATCTCAATTATCCTTATAAAAATATAAACAACACTACAAATAATTGTCCATTAGAATTTGACGGTTAAATTTCATTTCATTAAAGTTACTTAATATTATTATAGTAATTCTGATATCGTTAATCTATACTTATAAAATCTATATCTATATCTATATCTATATTACTATAATATTATAAAGAGGAAAGATTTGTATTTTTGTATGTATTGGATTCACGCAAAAACTACTGGGCCGATTTTAAAAATTCTTTTACCATTACAAAGGTAATTGATCTGTGAGTAACATAGTATCTTTTATTATTTTTCAATTTCATGGGGAGGAAGTCGCGGACAACAGCTACTTATATTATAAACGGGAAAGATTTGTATTTTGTACGTAGTGAGATAACTCAAAAACTACTAGGCCGATTTAAAAAAATCTTGCACCATTAAAAAGCTATGTTATCACTAAGTAACATAGGCTATATTTTTACTGCTTTATAATTCCATGTAGACGAAGTCGCGTACAACAGCTAGTATTTTAAATAGTTCATTGCTTTTTAACAATATAAGCAAAGAATTTAATTAAAATCTATTTTCTCAGATAAAAGTACGTCGGAGTTTTTGTAGAGACGACTCGAAGCGATCACCTCATCCTCTAGAGATATTAACGTTAATGGAATTTTATATTAAAACACATTAAGCAGCTATTACTTGGCATTTTCTAGTTTAATATGTTATTTAGGAATCTAAAAATAAAAATATTTTGTTTACGGTTAAGAAGCGTTTGTATAATTGTAACTATACTGGCTTTCGCCCGCGACTCCGTCCGCGTGATAGTTAAAGAACCATAAACAATCTATGTGTTCTTCCAGACTATCTTCTATGTCTATGCCAAATTTCATCGAGATCTAAACAGCAGTTTAGGCTACAAACTCTAGCAAACATCCATCTAAACTTTCGCATTTATAATATTAGTGAGATGGTAAGATTTATAAGATGTAAGAATGGAATGTAAGTTAGCGTGAAACGGAACGCATGTACGCATGAAGAGGAGCAAAAATCACGTATGTAGCTGTCAAATGGGAAAGAAAGACGAATGGAGATCTCAACTTGTTTTATTAAAAAAAATCGCAAGAGCGGGCGCACACCTTTGACTAAACTATCTCACAACTGGTGTGCGATTGTCGATTGTTTTACATCCTATTCACCAGTTTAGTTGCACAACTAAACATCGAGTAGTGTGCGCCTCCATATAAGGTTATAGGAATCAAAGCGAGACTAAACAGTTGTGCGATAGTTTATGAACTTGAGATTTGTTATTTTCATAGATATTGTAATATTTTTCTTTAAAAACGTGCTAAGGTATACTCGAGCCTGAGTCGTATAATTTAAAACGGAACAACTGACTTCCCGCAACCCGCATACAAAAGTTAAATTACAAGGACGTGCTTGTTCGCTCTGTACTTTAGTACTGGAGCCTTCCAAGAATTTGTACTGTAATTTATAAGATAGCAAAATACCCTAGCTTTCCTCGGACGGATAGAAAATAACTTTATTAGTTTATAGCGTATGTTAATTCATTGAACGAAAATATGACTATGGATGAATTAGAGAAAAATATTAAAATCGGTATTATGTAAATTATTAAGCAATTTTATAGTTGGCAATAATGTGGACTTTATCGAATGGAGTTTCATTTTCCAAAAACTACCAATAGATGGCACTATTTAGTCAAATAAAATAATAATTTTTTTACGTCAGATGAATTTGTTTATAATTAAAATGTGTTACAAATTGTTTTTTTTAAAATACATCTAAATAAGTATATCGTTATACTACTATTATAAATTCGAATGAATGTATGAATGTTTGTAAGAGTTTGTTACCTAAATGGTTGAATGGATTTCGATGAAATCTATACTCTACTAATATAATAAAGCGTAAACACACACTTCTTTGTTGCCGAAGATGTCAGCAATTACAGCACATTTTTGAATAATTCTTTTTTAATAAAAAGCCATACACGTCACGCTTTAGGCTACATATGTTCACGCCATTAAACTTAGGGGTAAATATTTTAGATAAAAACTCAAATGTGGGAAAGAGACCATAAGTTACTGCCAACATCACGGTGGCAAGATTGCCATAGTAAGGTGATTGATATTTTGACATTTGCAATTGAGAATTTGACAAATGTAAACAATAAAATAAAGTTTTTATAATTTCACGCGGATGAAGCCGCACAGGAACAGCTAGTTTCGAATAAAAGACGAGGATAATCTGAAAGAACATATAGGCTACCCAGTATTTTTTTAATTCCACGCGAATGGAGTCGAGAGATCTAGTATCTTATATCTTACAGCGTATATACTGATTGGTACAATACGCCTTTATATTGACAAACGAAACATTTCTTTGATGTCTCTTCATTCTTTCCTTACAATAGATATATTGAAATTTCATTTCTCTTTGTTACCGACTCCTCGTTTCTCAATAGTCTTGCAATTTTCTTTAATAAATCATTTTGAATATGTTCCTGTTAGACGTCTTAAAGAGTTTTTAAAAAACACAAAGAGATTCAATAATATATAGAGTTGGCATAGTTGACACATCACTTGAAACATTTTTCACACGATCATCACTAACAGTGGTAGAGCCCGCTTTAACATCTTAGCACGAATGGGTCGGCTCGCCCGGCGCAATACCACGACCACACAAGACAGGCGTGAAGTGGAAGCAATTCCGCGTTTCATCTGATGAGTGTGGTGTCGGAGGCCCAACTTTAGTCCCTTTCCCGTTCCAACTTTTTCTTATAAGAAAAGGATGGGAAGGGAAAGTGGATTTGACGCTGGAGGAGACGTATAGGAAGGGGAAATATCCTCTTTATGTGCATCTCCTCTTCCGTCGATTTAGGGTAGGCAACGCATCTGCAATTGCGGATGTCTATGGGCAGCGGTCGCTTCGCCATTTCGCCGGATTTAGGTGGCCGCTTGCTCGTTTGCCACCTTATCGTATAAAAAAAGAACAACGCTATCTATTGATAAATCCTCGAAACCACATGTCAATATAATATCTAAATTAATTGCCAAATGGTGTTATTAAATAATATTTAAATGTTTATATTTTATTTAACATAACATTTAATAAAAAATATTGTTCACTATGTCTAGTCTATATATTTCTTATATGTCTTTGTAAAAACATGAAGAATTTCATTTTTTGCGATTCATATAACACCATAATCACTAAATAAAAATCCCTTTAGTCTTATAATGAACTAAAATTTGTATCTGAATGTATACCAGTATAACAAATTGTGACTGTCATCTCTTAATTATAACAAACTGAAAGCCTACGTTAAGTAGAGCCTTAATTAATGTTCTCATTAAGCTGACAACTGTAACTACAACAGCGCTACATGCCTCATATATGACACGGATTCTCTCTCCTTTCATATAATTGTACGTAATATATACTAATAATATAAAGAGGAAAGATTTGTATTATTGTATCTCAAAAACTATTGGGCCGATTTCAAAAATTCTTACATCATTTATAAAGCTACGTTATCAGTAACGTAGGCTATTCTTCATTGTTTTTTTAATTACACGCGGGCGAAGCTAGTATCTTATTTACGTTAGTTTTACTAATATAAATGCGAAAGTTTAGATGGATGTTTGTTAGAGTTTGTAGCCTAAACTGCTGAAAGGATCTCGATGAAATTGTGCTTAGTTGAAATTTTGGGTTTTATAATTCCACGAGGACGGAGTCGCTGGCGAAAATTAGTATTAAATATAAATAAACCTATCATTTAAAAGTTCAAGTAGTGTGTAGTGTTTTTTATTTACTTAAATAAAACGACAAGAACTTTAGAAGGATAAAAAATCCCCATAAAAATACAATCTGTCAGATGTCAAAATTTTAATCACCATCTTTCTCCTTATCCTACTCCCGTTGGGCGCAACAGGTTTTTGTCCTCTACATAACTCTGTCGTACGTCATCTCAGTCATCACTCCCTTTTTGATCATGTCACCTTTCACGCTCCATCCATCTCTTTCTAGGTCTACCTCCACACTCATAACTAACGTCCTTCTTGTTACATGCGATTCATCCCTCCTTATAACATGCCCATACCATGCTAACCTTTTACTCTTTACCTTTTCTACCACTGGTGCTACTCTCAAACTTCCTCTAATATACTAATTTCGTATCTTATCCAATCGTGTTACGCACACATCCATCTTAACATTCGCATTTCTGCCACATGTAGTCTCCTTTCATCTAATTAATAGTAGTTTAGAATTTGCATGATTTTATATTATATCGTTTCAATATTCGGCTAGTACTGTAACAAATTAAACAAATACATTTCATTGTAAAGTACCACTGGATTACGTAGAATTATCTGATAAACTCCACTTGATATAAACAGGCATCGTAAATATGTGTAGACAAAATTAGTTTCAGCTTCACAGCGGCGTTAGTGTAATGCGTCCTAATGAATATTTAATTAAGTTGTGAGACGGCCAAACGGCTCTCTTATATTCATGTACTAAAATATATATTTATATCTATACTAATATAATAAAGCGTAAACACACACTTCTTTGTTGCCTAAGATGTCAGCAATTACGGCATATTTTTGAATAATTCTTTTTTTAATAAAAATCCCCACACTTACGTCACGCTTTAGGCTATATTTTTACACGCCATTAAACTTAGGTGGTAAATATTTTGGATAAAAATCCTAATGTGGGAAAGAGACCATAAGTTGCTGCCAACATCAAGGAAGCAAGATTGTCAACGTCAAATACCTTAGTTGTCATTTGTGCATTTGAATTTTGACATTTGACAAATGTAAACAATAAAATAAAGTTTTTATGACGGATGAAGCCGCACGGGAACAGCTAGTACTGAATATAAAGGGAATTAAATGGCCTAGAATACTAAAGTCGATGATCGATATTGACGACTTATGGATATACAGACAGAAAAACTTTATATAAGCAGACGATTAATAAATTGGAATTAAAAAACATCTATTATAAATGTATTAGTTCGTGTTTAAATGGTTTTATTTTATTACTAGCTGTTCTCGTGCGGCTTCATCTGCGTGAAATTATATAATAAAAACTTTATTTTATTGTTTACATTTGTCAAATTATCAATTGCAAATGTCAAAATAACATGACATGATGACAAACCATGGCAATCTTGCTTCCTTGATGTTGGCAGCTTGTAGCGTTTGCTCGATTTCCCACATAAGGGTTTTTATCCATTTGATTTACCCCCTAAGACTAAAAGCGTGAAAATATATAGCCTAAAGGGTGACGTAAGTGTAGGGCTTTTTATAAAAAAAATAATTATTCAAAAATATGCTGTAATTGCTGACATCTTACGTAGTGTGTTTACGCTTTATTATATTTGTATAGATTATTATT
Organism: Papilio memnon; assembly: GCA_003118335.3. Classification (NCBI taxonomy): domain Eukaryota; kingdom Metazoa; phylum Arthropoda; class Insecta; order Lepidoptera; family Papilionidae; genus Papilio; species Papilio memnon. The sequence goes on along the minus strand of LD700007.1, from coordinate 1,116,793 downwards.
TTTTTCATTTAGGATAACTTCATCATAATAGCATCTCTTAATGAAAGTTAGAGATTACAGAACAAATTCATAAACTAACACAAAGTTATTTGAGTATGGATAGTTTAAGTGAGGTTCAAACTATGAATAGAAGTCCGGACTTTTAATACCATATTCATAGTTTGAAACATTTCTTTATCCCATATTCATAGTCTGAACTTCAATAAGTTATTCAATTTTATCTGTTCCTGATTGCAATTAATTCGCAAGTTCCGTTGTAAATTCTCAGTGTAACTGCAACCTTGGTTAGAATTTCCCTAAATAAGTCGACAAAGTGAATCTATTTGTGGAGTACAGTGCGGATTAATTATTCATTACACCCGGGACCACCGCGTTATACTGTCTTGTACATTCGCTGACACAAGTGCGTTAAATGTATCCCTTTAAAGTGAGAGTGTATTAAAATTATTGTATTTACTAGTTGTTGCCCGTGACTTCGTCCACGCAATATTAAGATGTTGCCTATAATGTGCCCGTCTATGTCAGCTACCCTTTAGTGAAAGTCCGGTCGAAATCAGCCCAGCTGTTTCGGAGATTACCCGGAACAAACGCGGCTTGCGGCCAGCCAGAAAAAAATAATTGAATGCGATTTTCGTTATCATCATCTCGAAATCTGGAATTTTTCTTTTGATATTACAAACAGACACTCCAATGTTATTTATGTGTAGATAATAGTAATTTTAATCTTAAGTTTTTTACTAGTAACATTTAACAGAATTAATTTATTTGTGATGAAAAAAAATTACAACCCGGGATCGCTAGATCGGAATTCCGTAATTTTATCCGGTGGGCTATTGACGCTTCGATTGATAAACAATCCAGATACTCAACAATTAACGAGTTTGTAATTTATTAATTTTCGAAAAACAAACCCATAAATTATCTAACAAATTTTTTTTGTAGTAAATCCCTTTAAGTAGTTATTTTACTGAACACTGTCGCGAGCATTGCTCCCAAGTAATGACTAAGTTGAACTTACATTAATTAATAAGTATATTGAATGTTGTACTTTATTACTTGAGACATTCCATTACTTTCAAGAGCATATCGCAATAAACTCCATTCACAAATAGGTGATAAACTAAGTGATGCTCTACGTA
>LD700007.1:1038078-1060494 GCA_003118335.3 Papilio memnon | reverse complement strand
CAGCCGTTTAGGCTACAAACTCTAACAAACATTCATCCATCTATCTATACTTTCACATTTATAATATTAAGTATGATATAATGTGGTTACAGTATTTTGTTGACATAACATACTGCTCACTATTAAAATTATTGATTCATCACACGTCTGAATCATTCAATTCTTGATTATTTTACAATCGTAGTAATCAAGTAAAATTACATGAGCATATTTTTGGTGCATAATAATTTAAAAGGGCAGGTAACATATTCGCATGTAAGCGGACGTCGGTTGACCGCGTCATTTGCAAACAAGCGTCCAAAGCAGCCGCGTTTGCGGTCTCCGATTCACATCGCCCCAACACTGATTACGGAAAACTAAACTTGTTTATAGTTAAATAGTTATTTTATTTATTACGTACTAGGAATTAAGGTTTATAATTGCTTGTACTTAAGATACTTAATTGTGAACTGTGATAAAAATAAAAAGAATTAACTCGCCTTCACATAAAGGAATAGCCTGGAATTATGGGTTACTAGCTTTTGTTCGCGACTCAATCCGCGTGGAATTATAAAAAAAGCAAATAGCCTATGTATTCTTTTAGGTTATGTTCTATTGTACATCTGTTCCAAATTTATTTGATAACCGTTAAGCTGTCACGGAGATACATGGTAACAAACATCTATCTATTCTGTCAAACTTTCGCGTTTTTGAAATGTTAGTACGATCGTTTGCTCTCTTTAATCTTCAACATTAATTTCGTGGCAAAAATTAAAAAAACACCGATCACTTAATTTAAAAATAAAAATAATTCCCGGTACAAAATTTGTAAAGAGCTTCCTACCCATTTTATTATTGTGTGCTCGAACATTCCTGTGGACGTCACATTTCGAATATAAAAAATTATACCATTTATAAAGTGACCCAAGGGATGTAACGAATCGTACATCATCTTTCCCACTTAACTTTCTCTGTGCTTTTGTCGGTCCCGTATTCATTAATTCACATTTTCTGGCACAATAAAAAGGTCCCTTTCACAATTTTTTAGTACCGGTGATGTTTTGCCAACATAAATCACGAAGAAATCCATCAGAGTCATGACTAGTCTGTAACCTTAGAACTTTATAGGTTAATTTTGACCGAGACTCCTTCCGCGTGGCATTTAAAAAAACAAAAGCAAGTACCCTGTGTTTTCTTCCAGGCTATCCTACATCTATGCCAAATTTCATCGAGATCCGTTCAGCAGTTTCGGCCAAACTCTTACAAACATCCATCTATCTAAGCTTTCGCATTTATAATATTAGTAAGAGGTAAGATAGTACATGAAAAGTGTGTCAAAACACCACATCCAACTTGGCATATTGTTTCTATCTCTTTATTCTAGAATTTTCTTCGTATCCATCATGATTCCAGAAACTTCTAGATTATGTTACTCATAGTTTTAGTACGTTACCATTTTCTAGTGACTGGTTGTCATAGGATTTAATTTGGCTTTACGTGCCTTTTCGCTTGAGATAATCTATACTAATATTATAAAGAGGAAAACTTTGTTTGTTTGATTGTATTGAATAGGTTCAAAAACTACTGGGCCGATTTTAAAATTCTTTCACCGTTAGAAAGGTAATTTATGCGTGAGTAACATAGGCTAATTTTTTTCGTTTCTTTATTATTTTTAAATTTCACGCGGACGGAGTCGCGAGCAAAAGCTAGTTAACGATAAAAAATATTTTTATCACATTTGAAATTATAATAGAAATAAGAAATTAAACTCTTTAACGGCCTTCTTTATAGCGCATTACCGTAATAATATGATAGCTTATTTTATTGGCCACAGAGTACAAAAATTTATACTTCACAATTTGAATACTGCTTTATTTGAACAATTCATTGTTTGGAAAATTTTAATCTGTGACAAGTTAATACAGATCAAAAGTCACAGTTCATTACGTTTTTACGACTATTCGTAGGCTATAGAATAATATTACTTATTACGTAGACCATAACGACCTCTGGTTATAACATCTTATTTACACTAAAGATTTGCCCGGCTTTGGGTCTTGGATAAATTATCTAAATTAATTGCTTATTTTTAATTTCTCAATAATTGTAGCACATATAATACCAAAATTGAATTCAACTACCAGATCAAATATTATAAAAGGAAATAATTAAATATTTTAACTATGAACTTATAAATCAAATAATATCAAATTATTTGGATTCATGCAGCGGTTTATACATTTTTTGATTATTTTTTTTAGTCCACTGATTAATAATTTTTTAGTCAACTAATTAAAAAAGTTAATAATTTTAACATTTTCCATAGATACATTTTTAGTGTCATTTATATTAAATACCCTCTTTTAGTTTTAAAACTGTGTTGAAAAGGTGGTTTATAATGCGGTCGGTGTAAATGAAGCAACCGCTAACAGTAAACCATACAATTAAGAGCTATAATTATTTTATATTTAAAAACATTAACTTTTTATATTAAGAGCGTACGAACCTGAAACTATCGCACAACAGTTTAGTCTCGCTTTGATTGCTATGAGCTTATACGGTGCACACTATTCAATTATTAGTTGTGCAACTAAACAGTTGAATTGGCTGCGAAACAATCGACAATCGCAAAACAGTTGCGATAGTTTAGTCAAAGGTGTGCGCCCGCTCTAATACTATTATAGCTTTAATATTAATACTAAGGAAAATAGCAGTAAGATAAATTACCAGAGACGGTTACGTTGTAGTAATCAATGGGATGTATGCATCAAGATAAACTTCAATTCCTTTGACTAGGAAAAGTCGGTTTATTAAGGCCAGCAGCAATTGGTAGCAAATAGTAAATGGTTGCTTTCTATTTGTGACCTAGCTATCTAGTTACGCCGCTGGGCAAGGATTTTCCAGTACGGGAACGATTGGAGCATTAACACGGCACATTCGTTTGCTCTGACCGCTTTATGTACTACATTGTTGATTCTACGTGGCTTTTGTTGAATTACTACCGTTACGATTGCACGTTTTTTTTTTCAATAACATTATCCAGAAATAATAAAAAAAGAATTTTAAATGGGTTATGTTTTTCTTGTCATGAAAACTCAAAACATATTAAATAGTTTTTTTTGTAAAGTGCTACCGAGGGCAAAATAGGGATATAAGACTTTTATACTAGTTCACTATCACCAGCTCACTATACGTCCTCACCGAAGGGCTCGGAGCCTCCCCTAAGTTAGGGTGACTAGGCCATAGTCAACCACGCTGGCCCACTGCGGGTTGACTTCACAGATATCTTTGAATTTCTTCGCATATAAGTGCAGGTTGCATCACGATGTTTTCCTTCACCGTAAGAACGTCGGGTAAATTATGTACAAATAAAATTCGAATAATCGAAAATCACATTGGTACGTGGTGGAAATCGAACCCAGAATCTGTATTTCACAAGTCAAGTGCTTGAACCCCGGAGCCACCGACTCTCTTTTACTAGTTGCATAGATGAAAAAGGGTTATTTTAAAATATCTTTGGCCACACATATCTGTTGGTTGGTTTTAGAAATCAGCTCCTAATACTATACAATGAAGTGGTCTTGTGGTATGTTATGCGACGAGACCATGGAGACATAAACCAGAAACTGTTAAGATTGAATGTGGATGGCTACAAAAGAGGAAGACTGAAGAAATTATGGATGGATTGTGTGAAAGAGGATATGCTTAAGGGTTGTATTTAGATATGACGGCTGATAGAAATGTATGGAAGAGTGGCACATACTGTGCCGACCCTCCGTAAGGGATAAGGGCAAGTTGATGATGATGAAGTGGTGCCCTCTTCTTTACTTATTTTTATTAAAATGAAAACTAAACTATCACTATTATCATAAACCTGTAGAAAAGATTTCAACGTGTGATGTTATTGTGATGAATGCTTATTTACAATAGCCTTTTGCGGTACTGTATCATTTTATCACAGGAGCAAATAACGTGTGGTCCAAGTAATAAACTGTTTTCAAAAATTATATTTTGACAATTAAATAAAAGTATTCAAGATAAAAAATAACGTAATATCATAGAATTAAGTTTAGTAGAAGTTATTGGAATTTTCTTAGTTTTTATAAAGATTAAAAATAAGTTCAATCCAAAAAAATATTCGGCGATAGCGTTGACTGTTTTTTTTTTAATAAAAACGATATAAAACTATCTAAAATCACATTTATCTAAAACGAAGTTTTTCGACTTCAAATAAGTTACTGGTATGAATCATTGCGGCTAAAAATAAATCTACAATTTTGTTAGATATTATTTTAAACTTGGACCATACAAAAGTAGAGGCACTAACATGATATTGCTTTTTCCCTTATAACACTATTCCTTTTTCATGTAAAATACCACTCAGCTCTACATTACGGAGTATGTGGGCAGATGTAAATGAGGGTCTTTCCCTACAAATAAAACTGTTCAGGCCACTTCACTGTTTTCAAACTTCATTAAACTATTTCCATACAAAACACGAGTAACAAATATTGGTATTTTGGGTTATAAAATGTTAGCCTAGACGCAATTCATTCATTTTGTAGGATATTCATAAAAGCCATCACATTAGGAAAAAGTAATTCTTTAATATCAAAAATGAAATCTTTGCTTATTTTACCGAACAATATGTATTAATTAAATGTTTGTCTGTGTAAATATCCCCTTGTGCATACGTTACAAACAATAAACATACGCTGTTAATCTCACTTCGACTGTGACCACTTTATTAGACACTGTGTCGCTATTGTATAGAGAAATATAAGACTGTAGGGAAAAGTTTTACCAAAGCTCTATTAATACTGGAAGAGCTAATTCTATAACAAATTAATTCTATAAAAATAGCTTCATTTCTCTTTTAATTACTTTGAAATGTGGATTGATGAAGTTTTTATTTAAAAAATAAATATTATGTCATCTTGTCATATTCTAAGGCATCTATTATCTTTACATCGTGTCTATAACACGCTAGTGAGCAATAAGGGACGGTAGGGCAGTGATGCATTTGCCTACCACCCACTTTGTAGGGCACATTCTATATATAATCTAGTTACACTGAACTATGCAATAAAGGAAGTCATTCTTGCGTAAACTGTCAGAGACACAAAATTGAAGATGGATGTGTATTTATTATATACTAGCTTTCGCCCACGACTCCGTCCGCATAGAATTAAAAAAAACAAAGTGAGTAGCCTATGTGTTCTTCCAGACTATCCTCCACGTCTATACCAAATTTCATCGAAATCTGTTTACCAGTTTAGGCTACAAACTCTAACAAACATCCATCTATCCATCGCTGTCGAACGGACTAAATAGTATCCTATGTCTCCTGGCTCTAAGCAACATCCTCACCAATTGTCAGCCATATCGGTAAAGCCGTTCTTGAGTTATAAATAGTGTAACTAACACGACTATCTTTTATATATATAGATTCTCAATTTTGTTTTAAATCTCCATTTAAACCAAACCTTATAAGTTTTAGATAAATAGATAAAGAACCAAAAAAAGAAGTTGTAAGATGCAATAAAGTAATTTTCAATTCCATCTGATATAGATCTTCGATCTCCGCTTAAAGTTACAACAGCAAAATTTATGGGAGGCACTTTAGTTCGCTTCGTGCATAGGTGGGGCGGTTGGAACGCTATCCAACTTCACCGTGCCTTGTTTGAATACCAACTGTGCATTTGTAGTCAAAAGTGTTCAACTTCTTGACTTTCAAGTTAATTTGTAATACGCTGGCGCATTATTATGCAATTTGTCGATCTACTTAACTGTAATTCTATACGTTGGATGTTTAAATTCTGAGAGCTCATTGCAATTTTTTCTCTTTTTCTTAACAACGTTTTCTTAGCATCATCGACTATTATAACAGTATTAGAATAGTGCAATGCCTTTATAAATTACACCAACAAATGTCATACAAATTTTATCGATGGCGTTGCGAATACGTTTCGCAAATAATCCTGATAAACCCCTCGGTATAGTTTTATTTGTTTTAGAATTATAGATTTTTAAACGAGTGAAGGTATTTTGTCCAACATAAGTTCGTTCATTATATTTTAATGTTTTGTTTCTCAATTTGCTTGATACTATTTTCCTGTAAATCTAAGTTTGAATTTAAAAAAAACGTCTTATCATCATCATCTACCCCATCTTATCCTACTCCCGTAGGGTCGGCGAACCGGGTTTTCGTCATCTCAGTCATCACTCCCTTCTTGATTATGTCACCTTTCACGCAATCCATCCATCTCTTTCTAGGTCTTAATACTAATAAATTAAAAATGTCAAGTGAATTTTTCTTGTAAATATTTTCCCCGTATAATTAATGTAATTCACTTGGAAAAAGAAAGTTCTTTGTATTACAAAATTTAATAACACCCCAGCGTCTTGATTAGATTAGGTGTTTCCGGTGAATTGGCTGTGGTGAATTTTGCTGCACTCCACAGATTAAATTCTCGAAGCGAAGTTGGAAATCTTTTCGCACTTTAACTCAAGAACGACGCGTTTTACTTAAACGTCGTTGAAATCTTATATTTAAGGAAATAAAACTTCGGTAAGAAAATCTTATTTGCAGTAAAATGTTCCATATAAGCTTAAAGAAAGTTATGTATATCCTAGAATAACGGTGTTAGTAGTACTAAAAAATCAAAAAGTACTAAAAATCAACTAAAAACCACCATTTCGTGGGACGTACGAGTAATTAGTAGACCTAAGTAGGGGTTTTCTTTTATTTTGTACAGTTATATTTTTTGTTAAATTATTAAAAAAGTATAAAATAATCTTATTTTCTTTTAACCTAAAAGTATTCGATGTACTCGAAACACGGCGTTTCAACAAGCAAGTGCGTGCCCGTGTAAAACCGTCGGCAGGCAAGCGTCAACATTTATCAGTGTCTGTACAAACGACAGCAATTAACATTCCCGCGCATTGTCAGCGACGCGACGGCGGCGACGCCCTTCGACTATACAGAAATGGACTAGGCATAAACCCGCCGTTGTACTTAAAATACTACTAATTTTCCCGGGGATTGAGGTAAAAATGACAATGAAAATTAAAACTTTTTTGATCCTAAAATTAACAGAACGAACTTACAATTATGTTTAGAATTCATTGTTTGTTTTGATTTATGAAATTGAATACGCGCACTTGACAGGTCCTGTCTCTTAAAAGTCAAAGACGACGCTTTTGATGTTGCATCTATTGTTGTTTTGTTGCAAGATATGATGTATTGTCTCAACCTAAGTAAATCTCTTGTCTTTATTTGTACAAAACTTGAAGCTTTGTTTCGCTCAAAATTATTTCATTTTAACTGCACTTAATTAAAGTAGTAACTTTGATGAAGTCCAAGTAAGGAATTTTATTATTCGTATAAAATACGAGATACTACCGAATAATCTTTGCCTTTTCATGTAAGTTGGATTGCAGCCATATTCGTATGAAAGGGTTATCGAGGCAGTTCGGTACAGATTATATGTTCGCCATATTCGGAACTATATCTAAATTTCGAGGTCCTTTTAATGCGGGTAGACGGGCTCATTTTTATTTAGTCACACAAAAGGGTAGTTCAAAAGTCCCCTCCGATTCTCAGCGCTTAATTAAAATTGATTTATAACTACCCCGCGAATGTACATATATCGTTAGAGCACCCACGAAAACCATAAACACTCGACACTGGCCGAATCCGCTGAGGGAGGGCCATAAACAAGAAATAGATAGACACCTACGATAATTTTTTCGAACAGTATCTTAGTTGATTTCGTATTATTTTAGACAACAATGTTTACTATATAAATATGTCAATAATACTTGAAACCTTGAATTGCAAATGGAATTCTCGTGTTGCGGTTACAGTAGCTAAGAGTTAGGTCGGAGTTATCTTTTGCGAGCGTCGTCTAAAATAAATTTGTCAAATACAAATCCATGAATCGTAAAACGTTAGTCGTATTTTGTACATGCCTTAATTCTATACGTTACGGCCACTCGCTGAGTCGTTTAATGGTTTTAGTTCTCTTTTATTTCCTGTTGCTTTATTCTTTTGCAACCTTGTTGCCTTTATAGATATCAATGCATATCATTGAGTTAAGTAACTGTTAAATAAGTGAAATCTCCCCTATTTGTTACACTAATACATTTATCTATACTATTATAATAAAGCGTAAACACACACTTTTTTGTTGCCTAAGATGTCAGGAATTACAACATATTTTTGAACAGTTCTTTTTCTAATAAAAAGCCCTACACTTACGTCACGCTTTAGGCTATATATTTTCACGCCATTAAACTTAGGGGGTAAATATTTTATATAAAAACCTAATGTGGGAAAGAGACCATAAGTTGCTGCCAACATCAAGGAAGCAAGATTGCCATGGTTTGTCATCATGTCATGTCATTTTGACATTTGCAATTGATAATTTGACAAATGTAGGTAAACAATGAAATATTTTTTTTATAATTTCACGCGGATGAAGTCGCAAGGGAACAGCTAGTTGATTATAAAGGGGTTGTTTGTATACCTGAACTAGTTCTATACTAGAAAAGATATAAAGACTCAAATGGTTTTACTAGAACTGTTATTTAAAAGCCTTATCACTGCAGAATTTTAATATTGTATGTCAGGATGATTAAAACGCCTATTTTATATCACAACTAGCTTTCGTCCGCGACTTCGTCCGCGTGATATTAAAAAAAACAAAAGTGAGTAGCCTATGTGTTCTCCCAGACTATCCTCTACATCTATATCAAATTTCATGGACATCTATTCATCGGGTTAGACTAAAAACTCTAACAAACATCCATCCATCTAAACTTTCGAATTTATATTAGTAAGACTAGTGTCTAATAACTTAATAATCATTGAGGTGTGCGATTTAAAATTTTCCATTACGAACATCGATAGAAAAGTTCTTTGAGAATTTTCATAAATATCTAAAGACCGTCTTACTAATGCAAATGCAGCTCTTAGAAATTTCCTCGTGAAAGTCTTCAATTGAAGTTCCTACAACTTTATTTTTAGTTTCGTTAAAGGCAGTTTTATTTTTTTTATAATTATAAGATGATTTTAAAATACGAAAAATAGCATTATTGTAACTATTTTTCAAATGAAATCGTTTAAACTTTCATTAGATTTTAAACCGACTCAAAAGGGAAAGTATTTTGTGCTGTCATCGGACGATTAACATAACATCGTTCTTAATCAGTTTCTTTTTTACATAACGATAATATAAGCGTAAGTTTTTATTGTCCATAAATGTACATCTACTCTTACTTCCCTTGTATCGTTTCCTCATTCCTGATGGTCGCAATTTTTTTCTTGATCTCTCGTACGTTGTTTCTCTAATCAAAATGTACAGTCAGCTGCATAAATATTTACAAATTTTCAGAACCTTGTACACGTCTTTGGTTTCAAATATATGTAAGCACGTATGATTCCTACTATTAATATATGTTATGTTCGTATAAGTGCAAATATATTTGCACTGGTACAAATTTGTAAAGTTTTGTAAAGGTATACATTTATGGAGCTGAATGTACAATAAGACATATGTATTTTTATCCAAATGTATTAGGTGTATAACATGTTTTATTGTATGTTTTTCTGCCATCCAAATACACCATTATTTTGAGACATTAGACGTGTAATTTTAAGAATGGTATTTATTCAATTTCTATTACTACATACATACTATAAATATATCATACTAATATTATAAATGCGAAAGTTTAGATGGATGGATGTTTGTTAGAGTTTGTAGCCTAAACGGGTGAACGGATCTCGATGAAATTTCTTATAGATGTAGAGGATAGTCTGGAAGAACACATACTGACGTTTGTTATTTTTAATTTCACGCGGACGGAGTCGCGGGCGAAAGCTAGTTTAATATAGCAGCGTTCTATTTAGTGCGATGTCGTTGAAATGTTTACGATTTTAATTAAATTTGCAGTATCTAATTAACGTTTCGCTCGCTGAAAGATTTCGAAATGCGAGATATTTTAATTGCGAATAAAAACAAACTTTAAGTACTGTTGCAAAAATAATTATCACTTTCAAGATATTGACGTGATAACAGATTTCAAGTATACTTTATTATATTTAACTTCTGTCACTTTCATTTGAAAACGTATTTATACGAATACTAGCTTTCGCCCGCGACTCCGTTCACGTGGAAATAAAAAACAAATGTAAGTAGCCTATGTGTTCTTCCAGATTATTCTAAACATCTATGAAAAAATTAATCGAGTTCCGTTCAGCAGTTTAGGCTACAAGCTCTAACATCCATGGATCTAAACTTTCGCATTTATAATATTAGTAAGATTATAAAGAGGAAAAGTGTTTGCATCGAATAAGCTTCGAAATTACTGGTATTTAATTTTTTGCATAACATCACATCGACGATAAGAGTATGGATACGACATTAGTGTTTTGCGATATCCTTAATCGAATGTTATTTTGTGTATAAGTCCTTGTTTCTTTACTCAGATCAACGTAATTTTCATGCATATACCATTTTACATCGTAGCGAATAAATATTGCACCGCAACTCGACAATAAACAAATATGATTTGGCTTGAACCCAAAAGCTGTTACGAGAGGAAAAACTGTCATCGTTCAAACAACACGGACGACTGTTAAAAACAATACCATTTGTGTTTTTAATATTAAAATACTAGCCATTGTAACTACACAAAAAGTTAGCATCTGACATACAATGGGCTTTGTTTAAACCGAGTTCTGTTTAAATTGATAATTCTCGTAATGAAATGCGTATATTCCGTCATTTCCATGTAAAAAAATCATGCTAAATAAATTAGAAATTACAATTTTAATGTTTATTTAAAGTTCAAAAAAAAACTTGAGAAGGTTGAACTAAGTTGTCAAATCAAAAAAAAAATAAAAATCGTTTTTTTCAATTAGAGATGTGCGAAAGAGCGTCGGTGGCTCAGTGGTTTAAGCACTTGACTTGTAATCTACAGGTTTAGGGTTCGAATCCCGCCATGTACCAATGTGTTTTCCGAATTATCGAATTTTCATATGTACATAATTTACCTGACGTCCTTACGGTGAAGGAAAACATCGTGCCGCAACCTGCACATATCGGCGAAGAAATTCAAAGATATGTGTGAAGTCAACCAATCCGCAGTGGGCCAGCGTGGTTGACTAAGGCCTAGTCACCCTAACTTAGGGTAGGCTCCGAGCCCCTCGGTGGGGACGTAGCTGATGATAATGATGATGATGATGATGTGCAAATATTCGAAACTTACGAATATTTTGCATCGAATCGGATTATAGATGGAATCGAATATTTCGAAAGGTACGATTTATCGAAAAAATCATATTTTCGAAGAAAATCGGAAATTAAAATAGTTAGTTTCAATATTTAATTGAAAAAAATCTGAAATCTTCAAGTATATAGACTGAAGACAAATAAAATAAAAGAATGTATCTTATAACACTCAAGCGACTGTTAAATTGGTCAGTAAAAGAGAATTGCCCACAGTTTATTAGTGTTCTAACTTGACTTTATGCCGGTCAACTACTAAAGTAACTTGCCTCTAGGGTTTACCGAAATGTTATCTTTTACTTTAGTCATGATTTCATAACATTAATTACAAAGAAGGTTGAAATTGATTTTTTATTAAATAACTAGCTTTCGCCCGCAACTCCGTCCGCGTGGAATTAAAAAAATAACAAAAGTGAGTAGCCTATGTGTTCTTCCAGACTATCCTCAACATCTATACAAAATTTCGTCGAAATCCATTCAGTCGTTTAGGCTACAAACTCTAACAAACACCCATCCATCTAAACTTTCGCATTTATAATATTAGTATGATTAAATTTGACAAAACAATTATTTTATTTTCAACGCAATTATTCGAATGAGTTTTTATGACAAATAACTAATGAAGTTGCTCAGCATAGATTTAATAAAGGAAATGAACACTTAGGGAGCTAAAGTGAACATTAAAAATCTCTACCATTCGATTACTGAAACGATGCTTAAACAATTTTGTAAGCGACACTAACAATCTCGCTAGTAAGAAATCACAGGCTGCTATACCCTACGTAGTTTCGGCACAGTACTACAACAATCATATCTGAATTCACAACCATATAACTCATATCCCCTTTCACACAATCCATGTAACAAGAAGTGTTTGTAGCAATATTTATTAATGTTATACGAAACATACCTCGTTAGAGAACTGTGTGTACTTAGGACCCTTTAAGATAGATTTACAAGTTAAACTTAGGTAGTTAGTCGAGTTAAGTAACTTATTACAAATTCCATATTTGGGACGTCTTGAGACTACATGTCTTAACAATGAATATATGCCAACTGACTGCGAAGTACGTTAGTTTATAATTCTACTAGGATATAATAAATTGGTAGAAAATTGTGTATCAATGAATCATTAGCCTTGAAACAGATTGTTAAAAAACGATGTCGCTAAATTCATTTTAATGTAACTATTTACCACTTTTTAACTTACGGACCTTACCATAAAAAACTTAGACAGTAAACTATCGCACAACTATGGTGCGATTGTCACTTGTTTCACAGTCAATTCAACTGTTAAGTTACATAACATAAAATTGAATAGTATAAGCTCATAGGATTCAAAGCAAGACTAAACAGTTGTGCGATAGTTTAGTTTTCCGGTGTGCGCACGCTCTTAGAAAACTTTTTAATACCAAATGTGTCGTATCATTGTTTATTCCTACATATTAGTTATACTCCATTGTAATATATTACAACACGAACAAACTATTAAACTTAGATCATTAATTAGTACAAACTTAGGCAGTATCGTGTGTTCGGCGGAGCTTAGAAATATAAGTTATTTGTTGAGTAACGCCGCTTCTGTGTTATTGACAGACTAATTTATTGTATATCGGAGAAACTGATCGTACAACCGAAGCATTTTACTTCGAATTTCACAGAAATATCATTGATTTTATAGTCATGACTAGATGTGGCCGCGACTGTCCGCGCCAGATTTTAAAAAATGGTTAAACAGCCCATGTGTTTTACCAGTCTATGCTATACAATTATGACAAATCCCAGAGATCTGGTCAGTCGTTTAGGAGATAACTTCTAACAAATATCCATCCAAACATACAGAGTTATGCATTTATATAGCATGTTTTCTAAAGACCATTCAAGTATCTGTTCTTCAAATACGTCTAACATTTAATCAAACTGTCTAGCATCAAAATTAATGAGGACACAGACGCTGCCAACACTTAAGGTGCGTCTAGTCTTGAGAATCCTTCGCCTTCTAAATTACGTAGCACTGAGCCCTTACGTCGGCCTTAAAGTGCGTTTCCACGGACCATTATTATGAAGACGTGAACTAACAATACTTGCACGCAGGACGAAACGGCAAGGTAACATATGTGTTTTAGATATCTGTCGCGTCGTCGGCTGTCGCCGTCCGTCCGCAGAATAATGCAGTGGAAATAAGTGTATTCTCCTTACTCGACAATATGATCATTACTTCTCAGTTTGTGCGTAGGCTAGTCTTGTCTCTTTAGTTAGGTATACTGAGCCCTTTGTTAGACATGGAATAGTGTATTCAGATTTTTAACTTGTCTTTTTTCATACATCATTAGACTTTATTATAATTGACGTTTGTTGTAAGATTAAAATCTAAATCATTAATTCTAAAAAAGTATTACAGTTAAAGTCTACGGCTATTGTGTTTCAATTAACGATTTTCGGATCGTTAGTGTATGACCGTGGCGTGATGGCCTTGGCTTTAACAAACATTAGTTACAACAACACATTTTTAATCAATACTATTGAAGGTTACGAAAAGAAATACAAAATTCGTACCATTTCATTTATAAAAACCATCGTTATTAGAATTGAATACGGTATATTTCTAACTAGCTGTTGCTCGCGACTTCGTCCCCGTGAACACAGATAAATTACCTTTATATCGGTGAAAGAATTTTTAAAATCGGCCCAGTAGTTTTTTAGTTATTTTAATGCATACAAAAATACAAATCTTTCCTCTTTATAATATTAACTAGCTGTTCCTGTGCGGCTTCATCCGCGTGAAATTATAAAAACTTTATTTCATTGTTTACCTATATTTGTCAAATTATCAATTGCAAATGTCAAAATGACATGACATGATGACAATCTATGGCAATCTTGCTTCCTTGATGTTGGCAGCAACTTATGGTCTCTTTCCCACATAAGGGTTTTTATCCAAAATATTTACCCCTAAGTTTAATGGCGTGAAAATATATAGCATAAAGCGTGACGTAAGAGTAGAGCTTTTTTTAAAAAAAAGAATTATTCAAAAATATGCTATAATTGCTGACATCTTAGGCAACAAAGAAGCGTGTGTTTACGCTTTATTATATTAGTATAGATTATAGATGAAGTTATCAGGATTCAACATCTGCTACAAGAAAATAATGAGTCTATGAATAATCAGTTAGAATTTTCGTATCTCTAGACAAAAGCACGTACCTCTTAAACATAACACACTACTGGCATATTAAACAGGTTCGTAAAAACGGATTGCCTTTGCTTTATATGTGATAATTTGATTTTACGTCCAGTAACAATGGACGCTTCTCACGTGACTCGAAATGTAATGTTTATCTAAAATTTTGGTAAAGTTAAAACAAAATGTAATACAATTTCTTTTGGAAAATACATGAATATTTATAACACTGGAGAAATCGGAAATACTGGTAATTAAAATATTGATTAACAAGAAGAAATAAAAGCTTTAAAATCTTACACAATTTACGAAATGTGGGGCGCTGTGACGGGCGGAGCGGGGTAATATGATCGAAAGTATGACATAATAAGGAGGCGGCCACAAAATAGGCGGGAGCGGAGCAATGCGCAAGCGGCGCCTCGAAATGGCTACCTGTGCGCCGCTCCACTTGTCACAAAGTTCGTGGCCGCAGCATTAGTATTGTTATACTTAATCTACACTAAGGGATGTCACTATTTGCGTCACTTCGAAATTGAAATTGAGGTCTTTCATGTCAGACTTGTGCACACGACGGGAAGTCGTTGGATGCGGAAGGTGGAAGACCACATCCTGTGGAAGGTATTAAGAAAGGCCTATGTCCAGCAGTGGGCAGATAAAGGCTGTTGATGATGATGATGATGATAACAGACAGTATAGACTTAAAATGTTTTTTCATTTTTTTTAAATGAATAAAAGAGTTTTCATTTATGTAACCCTAATACGTACACGCCGATAAGCCGTCACGTTTGGATTTCAATAAGCGTTATTGATTGGTTTGTTCATCAAATGGTTAGTTTTTTTACCGTAAAAGCGACGCTAACGAGCATTTCGCTTATAACAAGCGTACTGGGAATATATATATTATGAAAAAGACTGTACGTGTTTACGTGTAACGTTAGCGAATGTTCAAAAAATATTTTACTGACTTACATCTATACTAATATAATAAAGCGTAAACACACACTATTTCGGGGCGTAGGATGTCAGCAATCATAGCATATTTTTGAATAATACTTTCTTAAAAAAGCCCTACACTTACGACACGCTTTAGGCTATATATTTTCAATCTATTAAACTTAGGGGGAAAGGGACCATAGACTACAAGCTGCCAACATCAAGGAGGCAAGATTGCCATGGTACGGTAATTATTATCCAATGTCAAAGGCCTTCGTTGTCATTTGTGCATTTAAATTTTGACATTTGCAATTAAGAATTTGACAAATGTAATCTTAACAATAAATATTTATTTCATGCGAATGAAGCCACCCGAGAACAGCTAACATACGATAAATGCCATAGATATTTTCAAAGAACTTATACAAGTGATTAGGTTGAAGTTTCGAAAATTTCAATTAACAAATAAAGTTTTGATCATAAACTCGTCATTTTGACAAATTATACGAATTGTTTTTATTACTATTGTTATTTTATAAAATGTTGTTTTTTGTATTCTTATATGAATAGAAATATTAAAAAGAAAATAAAACTGTAAGTGTTTAGAAAAACCTATTTAAAATGAAACTCAAATAAAAATATTCCTCTTTTCTCCACAATACTCAATTGGCGTATTAAATTGGCCAGTAAAAGAGGATTTTGTGTAGTTTATTAGTGCGCTAAGTTGATTTTATGTCCGGCCACCGCGGTAACTGCTCTCACGACTCAAACAAATAAACTTCCCTCCTTTAGGATTCCATTGGAATGTAACGCCAACTATTTTATTATCAACGCCAAATTGCATTTATATTTAACTAGCTGTTGCTCGCGACTTCATCCGCGGGAAATTAAAAAATATAGCCTATGTTATTTATAGATAAATTACCTTTCTAATGGTGAAAGAATTTTTAAAATCGGCCCAGTAGTTTTTACGTGAATCGAATACATACAAAAATACAAATCTTTCCTCTTTATAATATTAGTATAGATGACAATATCAGAACTCTTGGTGGATAACGATTATGCATTCTACTAAAAAGGCATACTGGCCACTAAGAACTTTTGACTTTTAAGGAAAAAATGAAAAGTAAAAAAAATCGCGTGTTAACAACAAATTCAAGTCCCGAATAGAGTTATATGATGAAATAATTGCAGTAAATATAATAGATGTACATTGCAAGTTCCATTAGAAAGTAAATGAGTTCTTCCACGAAGTACTTCTTAGAACACGTGACATACGTAGACATTAATATTTTAGAGAAAAATTAATTTTGTATAAATTTTTAAGCTACATAAAACTTCAGTCTAAATTAGCACGAGTCTGAAAAAAGACTGAAAACAAAGATTCAAGCATAAGCTTATGTAAAGAACGTCATGCGTGAAGTGTTGTAGGGACCCAGACGACATGAAGAGTTTAGCTTAGTACATATATTTTCAGACATGGTGAACTTAGATATAAAGAGATGGTTAAGTACAGTATGATTAAGTATAAATATTACCTTTGTTAACAAAAATAAATCATAACTCTGAAGGAATTTAAAAAATGGATTTTCAATCTGTTATCTTATCTTACTAATATTATAAATACGAAAGTTTAGATGGATGGATGTTTGTTAGAGTTTGTAGCTTAAACGACTGAACAGATTTCGATAAAATTTGGTATAGATGTAGAGGATAGTCTGGAAGAACACACAGGCTACTTACATTTTTTTTAATTCCACGCGGGTGGAGTCGCGGGCGAAAGCTAGTTGTATATAAAAACTAGTACAAAAATACTGAAACTAATTTATTCAAGCGCTCACATGTTTCAATGAAGCTAACAATACGGGGAATCCGCAGCCGCGTTTCAACAATCCGCACAATGCGTACCGTTGTATGAATACCTCAACTAATTGCAAGCTTTTTATCATAACAATTGTCGATAGTTTTTTATTGTTTTCATTAAAATTGTATACCAAATATTTTCGAATTGGATATTTAACTTTTTAAGTATATTATCAATACAACCTGCAAATACATGAATAACTCGATTAAACTCCATAAATGTTAACATATTTTACACTATAATATACAAATACAATATGTAACTTAACACATTCAATGCCAACTACACGACACCGTGGAGGGGTGGAAAGCCGGACACACGGCGCCGTGTATTGCGCCTTCGTTTTTTCTATGCATTAGTACAGCTCCGGCCGTTGCTATAACTGTATGTGACGCACGTCGCACACAGAGATACCTCATATAATGCAATCGGCATTAAATGTGTTAAAACATAAAGTCATTTAAGCATTTTTCGCCGAAGTTTCATGTAATAGTAGTTAAAATATTTATCGCAGCATTCCATTGTCACAAAATGTAACCGCCCCATTTATCAACTAACATATTTACTATAATTAATGGCAAGCACATGATGTTGTCGCCGTGGCCAAAATTAAACAGGAAACGGTCATTACTCACTGTTACATTTCAATGCATATTATGTACATAAAATCTCTACTAATATTATAAAGAGAAAAGATTTGTATTTTTGTATGTATTCGGTTCACACAAAAACTACTGGGCCGATTTTAAAAATTCTTTCACTGTTGGAAAGGTAATTTATCTGTGAGTAGCAAGCGAAGTCGCGAGCAGCAGCTAGTATAATATAAAAAGAAAATCAAAGCTTTAGAAATAATAAATTTTTGTGTACACTTTACCAATAGTTGTAGTATTTTTACACCATAATATGGAGGATTTAAATTTGTTTTATCCGAATATCTAAAGTTTAGAATATTGTTTAATCCTTACATTATTATCTTACTAATATTATAAATG
Organism: Papilio memnon; assembly: GCA_003118335.3. Lineage (NCBI taxonomy): Eukaryota > Metazoa > Arthropoda > Insecta > Lepidoptera > Papilionidae > Papilio > Papilio memnon. The sequence continues at coordinate 1,042,248 of LD700007.1, read as the reverse complement.
CGAAAGTTTAGATGGATGGATGTTAGAGTTTGTAGCCTAAACGACTGAACGGATGTCGATGAAATTTGGTGTAAATGTAGTGGATAGTATGGAAGAACACATAGGCTACTCACTTTTGTTTTTTTAATTCCACGCAGACGAAGACGCGGACGAAAACTAGATTACTTATAAAAGAGAATCATTATCATAACTGAACCCACAATTCAATGCATAAAATGTAAAAACAAAAGAAAAACCAAACTGGAAAAAATTATCTTACGGTCGTTTGTAGTCGCTTAAAAATGTCCAGAGAATTCACGGATTAAGAGAATGAAATTCTTTTAAGCGTACTAATTCACAAACAATACAATTCATGGGACTTTTGTTAACCAGTATTGTATTACGGGGTGTCTGAAAAAACATTTTTGTATAGGAGCCTACATAGCTTCTTCTGTCCTCGCTAACATTTAATATCAACAGATGAAAATAACGCTGGAGAAAATATTTAATCGTAATAAAAAGTGCAATCCAGGACTTAAATAAGTCTACTAAGAATTTTCTCAGTAGAATTAAGCATTTTCTTAGCGAATTCTAAGAGATATTGCACAGTACTTTACCTTTAAAAGTAGGCAAAATTCGATCTCTTTAGAAGAAAATGGCAAACGCGTATTAGGAACACAGGTAATAATCACCGCCCATGGACATCCCATAGGAAGTGTAGCGTTGCCGGCATTTGAGAAAGAGATAAGCTCGCTTCTAGAAGGAACAAGAACCTAAACCTATGAGCTAAAACAGATTGCCTTATACGTTAAATAAATGAAGCTTTTATTATTTTATTTATAAGGTCATCTGAATTCGCCCAAATTGCGCTGCCCATACGCATCCGCAAAATAAATGCGTTGCCTATATTTAGTCGACGCAAGGGAAGGGAATATTTCTACTTTCTACCCATGCTCCGTCAAAATCACTTCCTATTGCCTTCATCTTGCTACAAAGGAAGGGTAATGGGACTAAAATGAGGCCTCTGGCATGCACATTCATCAGGCGAAACGCGAAATAGTTTCAATTTCACGCCTGTCTTCTGTCTGGTCGTGGAGTTAACCGGCCAATTGGTACAAATGATATTTGTTTTCTCTGGCGTATGCCAAAAAAATTATTTTTCTAATCAGTCTCGTATTATTTCTCGCTTTCCAAACGAAGTTAAATACCAGTCTAATTCTAGAAAGTATTTTATTTAAATAAGAGAAAAAAAGCTGACAAGGAGAGCTGAACACCTAATCAAATAACGCCGTCCGCGGCCAAATGCATAATAAAATCAGCTTATACGGTACCCGGGTCACGTATTAAAACCCGGGACACGTATTGTAACACCGAGTACTCAACTTTTTACATTCTTTAGCGACAAATCGAATTAAAGCCCCATAAAAATAATACTAAGCGCCTGTCCCACCACGGACTGATAAAGCCTCAGATAGCTTAAGATGACGTCACTGTCAGATAAGGTAACAAATCCGATATTTCCATGACATATTTTACACGTTGGATTGTTAGCAGACAATTTACAATTTGGTGGGACAGGCCCTAAGAAGCCCGTGACTCATAATAGTACGAAAAAGAACGAGAATTCAACGAGTAAATTTGATAGCAGAATTTCTATGTCCAAAAGCTTTATGCTAAGTTCAAAAAATGCTGCAGCTCCATGTTAGAAAAATATCGGAGTTGTCCGCAACGAATTTTAGACAAAACCACTTAAAAGATTCGCACACAGTTTTCATTTTTCGAATGGTTTTATATTTTTTTATTTGAGGTTGTCACTGCACTTTTTATTGAAACTTCTTTACCATAGTAAATAATATTACTGTCTTTCATTTACTTTGTGTTTCACATTTTACGGAGGGAAGGGATTATTATCTACTCTGCAAGGAAGTAGGTTCATCTCGTAGCACTTACCGTAGCCTGCTACGAACAAAGTTGCTACAAAAATTGTGTTAATCTAAAAGAAAAGATTTTATTGTAGAATTGTTAAGATCATTTTATACAGTACTAGGTGTTACTCGCGACTTTGCATGCGTTAAATTAAAAAATATTCAAAAACATAGTCTAAGTTATTCAGTCTTAACGTATATTTTTAATGGTGAAAGAATTTTTGACATCGGCCAAGTAGTTTTTGAGTTATTTCAATACATACAAAAATCCAAATCTTTCCTATTTATAATACGAGTATAGATGTATTACTTTGAGTTGAAGATGTGTCCTATATTTCAACTTTAGATTCCTTATATCCCAAGTCGACAAAAGGCATTAAAGCTACTAGATGAAAAGTGGTAACCGATGCCTATAAACATCCGGAGCGTAATGGAAGTTGCGAGTTTGTTGTTGACCCTAAGGGGGGGGGTTGAGAAAAGGAGCAGAGGAGGGAGGGCAAACTGCCAGAATACGGCGAACAAACGAGGTTGTTTGACGAAAAGTTTTTTCTTATTTGTATCGGGGTAAATGTAATAACCTAAGGTGTTAGGTTTAACAACGATTTCTATAAAATGTACTAAATTTTCGTTGGCTCAGTGATAGCAAGTTGAAGGATTCCAATATATGTGAATTTTACACATGAACACAGTACAAAAGCTATTATATTTACAAGAATAATTATATAAGTATTTAAAAGAATATTTTAAGGAAAAAACCCTTATAAGATCTACAAGATTAAATAACATCTACAATCAAATAACACAACTGCATCCCAAAATACTAGCTCCAACGTTGTGTAAACAGCGACCAAACGTGTGTTATTTCAACTTGTAAGTTTTCACAGGCTTGTTTGTGTTTTACTATTCTATTTTCAAAGTAACCCTTTTCTGTTTACTCGTCGAGACATAACAATGGGATATAAAGTGTTTGCACTTAAGCTCGTTTAAAAAGGTCCTAAAAGCCGACCCCAGGATTTGGTGGTACGCGAGTACAGCCCTCGAATAAGAAGTTAATGCGGTCCACTTCAACGCATCGTTTTTAAGACCACATTCGTAATAAAAACATTGTAAAAAATATAAAATATGATTACAATTGGGATGGAATATAACTTCTGAAGTTAATAAAAACAAACCTTCTAAATAAACCTAGCACGAAAATTCGAAGAAAATAATTTGAAACCACATCGACGAAAGTTGTATACAATTTGTCGGTTTACAAATCTACTACAAACTTTATAAAAAATATGGTGCTAGGATTCCTGATCTTAAATTATAAATACAAAAAGCGAACCAAGAATATTGCATATCACGAGTTTTGACAAAATTCAACATGCCAAGCTTATTTAACTACACTTTTTATAAGATAATTCGTAGTACAGCTAAGGGTCAAACAGTTGAATTTCGATGACATAAATCATTAATGATTTCAAAATTAATACATCAATACGTTGGTATTGAATGTAAGTATGTATTGACTCGTACTTGATCGTTGTACCTCAAACCCTAAGTGTATTGTCAATGCAGAGAAACAATACGATTTGTCGGCATTGTTCCAACGCAGGCATTGTACGCCAGTCAAGGGAGTAAGCATGTTTTACGTATGATGGATTTCAGAGACGAATTTCACGTTGATTAAAATGAAACAATAAACTGACTAGATTTTAAAGCACAAAAATGGAATAGAAAAGTACACTACTAATGAACTATGCCACGTCAATAATGAAATTTTAGTTGGGTTCTCAAAAAAGCTTGCGTTTTAGCAGTACCTAATAAGGTGAATAGCGTTTTTCTAGTCTATTAGGTTACATGTAGGTAGATAAGTTAATTTGATGCATCATATTTAACTATAGTCTTGTGTTGTTCTACGCTAGCGTCCACGACTCAGTCCACGTGAAATTAAAAAAAAAAACAACAGTATGCCTATGTGTTCCAGACTATCCTCTAGATCTATGGCAAATTTCATCGAGATCCGTTCAGCAGTTTAGGCTACAAACTCTAACAAACATCCATCCATCTAAACTTTCACATTTATAATATTAGAGTAAGAAGTAATTTAGTGAGAAGTGAGACATTTAACATTACTGTATTTTTTTTTAATTTGTTGGTGTATCTAAAAGCGTATAGATTTGCAGTCAGATGTATATTATGGTATAGACATCAAGGAATCAAGGAAAGCTTTAACGTAATTTTCTAAGCTCTCGCCTCGACCCTTCAAAGTTGCGCAATT